>OLMO02000009.1:19323120-19346344 GCA_900291935.2 Cassiopea xamachana | reverse complement strand
GAGCGGAAACCCTGACCCCCCACTTTCTCACTAATGAAGAGTTCTTTGTTGAAATAAAATTGGTTAAGTCTTGCATATCTTTCCTGTCCTCCATCCTTGGCATGCCTACCAGAATAGAAAAGGCTGCTATTGTCAATCAATTTATGCTTATACAACAGGGGATTGTCCTAGGTATGACGTTAAATTGCATCCAGTCATGCCATGACCTAAAAGGCCTAGGCTCCAGATCATCCATCTGGATAGCACCTAGTCAGGGCCCCTACTCAGGGCACGAGTGAAGGCCATCGGTGTTTCCTAGAGCAATTATGGCAGGAACAGCGGATGAGCTACGACGCCAACAAAAATGGTTGAAATTCAGGCAGATGACTTGTTGGTAAGAAAGATGGTGAACTCTACAGTTACCTTAAGGAAGGCAAAGGGAAACCACCTTCTTATCCTTCCCTAGTACAACCATGAAACGAAACCAGAAATGTCTAAAGTGAATGGCGTGAATGGGATCATGACCCATGAAGGAAATCGGACCTCACCAGGTCGGAACAGCTATGTAACGCAGGTAGCCTCGTACCGTCATCAAGCGACTGCGCAAAAATTACACATGAAAATAGGTACGTGGAACGTTAGAACTCTGTACAGAGCTGGTCAACTAGAAAATGTTTTTCACGAGATGAATAGAGCAAAACTCAACATACTTGGACTTTGAGAAACTCAATGGCCTGGAAACGGCCGTTTAGAACTAGAAAACCATACAATGCTATACTCAGGTGGAGAACAACATGCAAAAGGAGTGGCGCTCATCATGACCAAAAAAGTTGGAAAATCAGTACTAGTTTGCTGGACTATATCAGAAAGAGTAATGATAGTAAAATTCAAACGCCAACGAGTCAATATTAACATAATACAGGTGTATGNAAAAGTAATTCACAATGAGATCAGCTGGGAAGAACTTGGTTTTAGAAAAAACAATGGTACAAGACATGCAATCTTTGTCATGAGATCCATAACCGAAACAAGCATACAAATGCAACAAGATGTTTATACAGCCTTTATTGACTACGAAAAAGCATTCGGCAGAGTGAAGTTCATCGAGATAATGAAAGATTTACAGGAAATGGGTATCGATGGAAAAGACATCAGAGTCCTAAAGAACCTTTGTTGGGAGCAAATGGCAGTAATATCAATTGACAGTGAACTCAGTGAGTGAACTTGTTAAGATTATAGATTCCAAAAGCAGCATCATACTGAAACATAGGCCTAAAATCAAGCAATGTAACAAACGAACACAATCAGACCACGAGGTCAACGAACAAGCATAAAAGTCTCATTAATAGCAGGTCACATGACTACGCCTATGTAGTTCAATGTCAAAATGAACATGAGTCATCGTCACAATAGCAATTCTCAATAGGACTTACATCAAAAGAGGTGTGCGACAGGGGTGTGTTATCTCTCCTGACCTATTCTCTCTCTACGCTGAGGTAATCATGAGAGAAGTTAAACAAAGATCAGATCATCTAAAATTTACTATAAACGGTGTGAAGATCCAAAACATTAGATATGCAGATGACACTGTGCTCTTGGCTGAAACAAAGTTGACTTAGAAAATCTCTTACATATTCTCAAGGAAGAAAGTAAAATCAGAGGCCTGCATATAAACAGAAAGAAAACAAAGTTAATGGTGTTCTCGAAAAATAAGATATCACCTAAATGTAAGATTACTCTTGATGACGAAGAACTACAACAAGTTGAAAGCTTCAACTATCTTGGAAGTGTTCTCACTCAAGACTGCAGATGCACCTCAGACATCAAAACGCGAATAGCTTTGGCAAAAAAGTCCTTTACAGACAAGTCGAGTACATTCACCAACAAACAGCTGGAAAATGATACAAAAAAGAGATTGATGAAGTGCAATATCTGGTCCGTCCTAACATATGGATGTGAATCATGGACCTTAAGCAAACGAGATGAGAGTCGGCTCTAAGCCATGGAATTGTGGATTTACCGTCGCATGAAAAAAATTTCATGGATAGATAAGAAAACAAACAAAGAAGTTCTGGAAATGATGGGAGAGGAAGGGAGATTGTTAAAAACTATTCGTCAGAGACAACTGAGATTCGTCGGGTACATTATTAGAGAAGAGTCGATTGAAAAGCCGAGTCTAGAAGGCAGAGTGGAGGAATGTAGCAGCAGAGGAAGACAGAGACAAGATTTTCTTCAAGGTCTGACGACGGCGGCAGGAACGAAATTAGTGGAAATACTACGGCTAGCACAAGACAGCAATGGTTTTAGGAACATGGTCGCCAATGTCAGACTCTGATATGGCACACAAAGAAGAAGAATGTATTCTAATTCTTTAAGCCAGTAGGCCTTAATTAGCAGTAATTTTGCTATCTTAATATCTTTCGCCTACTATAAATAAATTGTTGATATGATATGATTGGTGATTGATATGATATGATATAAAGCAAAAAAAAGTGGAACACAACAGCAAGCGTAATATCGATAGCGAAAAAGTCTATTTAAAAGCAGTATTAGTAATATTGCTTTTAGAGCAGCCGTGGCCTAGTGGTAATGCACTTGACTCAGACTAACGCGGTCCTGGATTTACGGCCCATTGCAGCCCATTGGTGACACTAGGAAGGGCATCCGGTCTTAAACGCTCATGCCAGAACG
Organism: Cassiopea xamachana; assembly: GCA_900291935.2. Lineage (NCBI taxonomy): Eukaryota > Metazoa > Cnidaria > Scyphozoa > Rhizostomeae > Cassiopeidae > Cassiopea > Cassiopea xamachana. The sequence continues at coordinate 19,343,674 of OLMO02000009.1, read as the reverse complement.
AAAGTACTCTTAAGGCTGACCTCCAGTCAGCCGGCGAGCGCGTCGAGAGCACGATCTATTGTAATGCAAATAAGTTTTTACACATCATTCTGTTCGCTGGCTGACAGACGAACAGATTACGGCCGTCCGCGAACTGAATAGTGTGCAAAAACTCATTTGCATTACAATAGATCGTACTGTCGACTCGCTAGCGCGGCTCACTGGAGGTTAGCCTTTAGAAGCACCCTCCAAGCCCAAAAGAATTGGGGGAAATTGAGGTAAAATCGAGAAAAAAAATTAATAATAGTACTTTTAAACCAACTTTTGCACTATGTGTTATAATTCGAATGCACAAAAGTTCAACAAAGTTTTTATCAAGATTGAGCCTGGCATTATTCTTAAATTATTCTTAAAGCAACACGATCAATGTGTAAAATTTCGACTAGACAAGATAAAAGCGCTATTATACGCAAAGTCTTACCGAATTCATTGCGAAAGACATTTGGAATAAAACCATGATTACCACTGAAATGAAGTATCAGGACATAAAGTTCTTTTTCGAAAAAGCACCTTCAAGTTCATGTCCGTTTAATCTCTTCTATCTTGTGAAGGAGCATTTCCTACGTTACGGGTAATTTGGTTCAAGAAACTTTTAAAGGGGCAAGCCCCCAGACGCCCATACTGACAATGTTATCATGTTATTAACATGGTATCACTGCGAAAACAATATTCTACACATTTTATTTCTGAAAGAAAATCGAAACACCAAAATTCACCCCTGTAGAGAAAAATATATCATAGCCTATAGTCTATGAATACATATAGATAGTGATGTACCTAGACATCTTCTTTTGGGGAGGGGGGGCGTTTTGAGCAATTGGCCAACTATTATACTAACAAAAAAGGTCGCAGAAAATACTGTTGCCAACGCTCTTGCTGCATGGCTGCCTTTTAACCAACTTTCTTGCAAACTTGAAACTACTGGGGGCGTGACACCCCCACGCCCCCAGTCCGCACATCCCTGCATGTAGATAGATGTGCCCTCGGTGGAAATCCTGCCCCCCCGCTCTTTGGTACGTGCAGGCGTCCCTGTACGTACCAACACTGCCGGAGAAGGAAGGTGAAGTGATATTTTGTGGTTGATTTGCTATGCAAGGCTTTTCCTATTCTGTGGTTACACTACGAAGCGTTTTGAGAGTGGAGGGGGGATTGTGAATTTTCGGAGGATTTTGATTTGCCTCATACGCAATTATCATGAAAACGAGGCTGCAATGGCAAGATGTTTTTTATTTGAATTTGGTTGCAGCGACAATGTTGTGTCGAGAAGGAAGAATAGCTCTACTAGCATTCTTTGCTTTTGCATTTATCACATTTTACTATTTAAGTAGTTTTAGCTTGTACGTATCCGCACACTTGGATTGGAAGTACCCAGCACTTGGTTTTGTGTCCGTTTGTTTACTGACGTTTACCGTTCCACACCCAGCAGTAGCTCGCAACGCAGCATTTCTTGGAACAATTTTTGGTTGTGGTTATGTAATTGGGAGTACAAATACAACGTGGAACATGTTTGGGTGGTATTTGGTTACACTGGCTTTCTTTCATCTCTCCGAATACATCCTCACTGCCTTGTACAATTACGACAGTTTGAGTATTGATTCCTTCATCTTGAATCACAGCCGTCAATACCATATTGCTATTGCAGCTAGTGTAGTAGAGTTTTCTATCGAAGCTTTGCTTATCCCAGGAATTAAGTCATCGACCATTTCTCGTTTTGTTTCTTTCATTGGACTTAGTTTGGTAATATTTGGTGAGGGATTCCGCAAGCTATCTATGATAACTGCCAAGTCTAACTTTTCCCACATAGTTCGGTACCAAAAGGTTTCTGGCCACCAACTTGTGAGGCATGGAGTGTACTCAATATCACGCCACCCTTCTTACTTTGGTTGGTTCTGTTGGAGCGTAGGTCAGTTCACTTTAATTTGCAGTTATCCTCACCAATTCGTGTCTATGGCAAGTTGATATAATGATGTGTAGGGGATACTGTGTATTAGCTTTACATTAATATGTTTGATGTGATATATGACATGATCAAAAATCTTTAAAGAGGATGCCCCAGTCGCAAAAGGTGATTTTCATAGGGGTCTTATTCTGGAAATATTCAAGTTTCTATTATCAGTAAACGTTTGCTTGTACCACAATGAAGATCAAAACATACAATAATATGAACACTTCTGCAAGAGGAGTATTGAATGTGATGGTACCTTGTCTTATTTTGCACAGCACATCATTTTGATTGTGTCAACAGGCTTGAACCTTGAACAAAGTATTATTTTTATGCTATATTTATGGTCCAATATAATCTAAGAGAAGCCATGCACTTAAGATATTTAGTTGGAACACAGGGATCTGGCTCATCTACACTGCTACAGATCACTTTTGGTTTTGATCAAAATGTAATCTAATTTTTAGCAGTGTAGACTGGACCTAAAAATATCATTTTATGTAGTCTGGATCACTATTGGTCCTTTTCCAAAATCTGGATATAAAGCTGGTATATATTATGTCATTCTGACTTTGTTGTGACCACAGTTAATTCACTATAGTGTGGGAAATGTGTAGTTTTGCATGTTCAACTCTGTGCTGGACATCTTTCTAGCAACTTTTGGGATTCTAAATGAAAAATATTTTCTATTTTGCCTAGGAACACAGTTGCTTTTGTGCAATCCCTTGTGCACCCCAGCATTTGCTTATGCATCATGGCGCTTCTTTGATGAAAGAGTAAGGGATGAGGAGTGTGCACTGGTTAGATTTTTTGGAGAAGAGTATATAGAGTACATAAAGGAAGTTCCTACCAGAATACCATTTGTTCATGGGCTAGAGGATGACATTAGGGTAGTTGAAAATGGTCAATAACATGTGTTGCACCAGAAGGATATCTGCATTGTATAATAAGACTTTTGCTGCTACCTGAAAATGCTGCTGTTTAATGTTAAGAGACTCTTCACTTGCCATCAATTCTGTTTGGAATAGACATGCAAACTTTGAAATTGCTTTGTTGTACACTTTATGGTTTGATTATAATAGCCCAGCACATGCAACATGTCAATTATTTACCTCATATCAGATAATTGACAATAAATGGCCTTGATTTTCATTGCTGTTAGCTTGTATAAATGAGTTGACCTTCACAATGCCAGTCTGGCTCTCAATGTGTATTTTATCCTATGCATAATATAGGCCTATGATAAATTCTCTATGTAGCCCCCCATGGGACTTATTGATTTCAAGCACTCTAGAGGGAAGCTTATTGAAGAGGGGGCTAATTGGTGAAGAGGCTTATAAAAGAGAGCACTATATAAAATTTTTAATAGTAAATTAAATATTTGCTGTTTGATAATAGTGAGCAATATTCAAATTGTTTGGTTTATACATCATTAGCTCATTGCAGAACAAATGCAATTGAAAAATTGTATAGTAACCATTGGTATAGAACTTTTTTATCAATAGTTAGTGAATGAATGACTTGGGTTCTTGATAGGTTGAGAACTATTGTTTATGGAGCATGATGAAGCTTAGTTTACTTACTTATACGAGGTTTACATACACTTGTTACTATTCACTATTTTCTAGGGGAGCTTAATATGTTTCTTGGCTAAAAAGAGAATTTCCAGTGTACTACTTTAATTTTTTAACTAAGCCAAATTGCTAGACACAAATTGTTAGCAGCCTGATTTTGTGTGTACTATTCATCAACATAGCCTCCAGATGTCCTTGAAGTGAAACCAAGCATTCAGTTTTGCTAAATTTCTGGCGCATGGATTTGCCATCTGGGATAAGAATAAAAAGCAATGGGTTAGCAGCCAGGATAGATAAAGGCATTGGCCAGACTTCTATCATGGAAAACAAACATAAAAAATATTCATGCTGTGTACAGATGCATTTATTGCCAATCTACAGGGTATGGGAAGTTTTGGAAAAGAGTGAGTTTGAAAATGGTTATGGAAGTTTTTGATTTTTGTTCCCAAGAGGAAAAATCTAATATATCCTAAAATGGACACATCACTTTGCTGTATCAAACATCCTATATGTCATGTTTGTTCATTTTACTATTTTTGATATAAAGCACATTCCACCAAAAAATCATAAATTATAGCATTGAAAATGTTCTTTTATTTTTATGGGATTTCAAAATGCAAATGTTTCATGGTAATTTGGCTTTGAAAATGTTTTGGAAATATGTACTATAAAGTTTGTACAAACCCTGTATACACTATCAAGATAAAGAAGAAATTTGTTATTTACTTTGTGTTCTCAATGTTCACACTGCATATTGCTACAAACGGAGTTCAAGGCTAGGTACCAGCACGTTCAACATTAAAGGTCGTTATTACCTTGCTCTCTATGTCAATCTTTTTTAATTTACCAGCATTGTCAGCAAGTTCTTTCAATTCTTTCTCATTCCAGATCTCATGTAGGACCTTGCTCCTGTAAAACAATCCTCTGCCATTGTCTTCCATAAGCAACAGAATTGCCTCTTGCTAAATTATTGCACAGTACCAAAATATCAAGTATATAACGGTTGCCTCAGAATATAGATGCTGACCAAAGCAAATGCATCCAGAGGGAATAAGACATATTCACCTTCGAAAGTCACAATACCACACATTCTTGCTTGTTTTAATTAAAGTTGTTCCAAGGTGTTGTTATTGTCATGGGACATTAGTTTGCAATTCGCTATAAGTTCAATCAATTCTATGGTATTCTACTACCAAAATGGCTGGTTTATGTCTAAGAAATGTTCAGGTTGTTGTGGCACCATAAATTGGGCTGGGAAAATCTGATGAATAGGGGTCCATTTATTATGTGACTTTGTTGTGGGAATTCAATTGGGCCCAATTTATTGTGAATGGGGTTCATTTATTGACCTCACTAGTAAAGCAGTTAATGGTGCCCACCAGAAACTTTCTCGGTTTCCCGCCTGGCCATTACGCACCAGAAGAAACTAGTGGGGGAAATTCATAATTTGATTGGTCAGGCTCGAGGGTATCATCCAAAGTATCCAGAATAAAAGAATACCATAAAAGTTCTATGAAGTCCCCCTCCCTAATAAGTTCCACTCTCTAATAAGCATATGAGTAGGAGGCGGGGGGCAGGGGGCTGCAACCCCCCAAGCTGGGCAGCAATTCGCTTCACTCGGGCAAATTTTCTGAAAGAACAATAGGAAATTCGGGTGAAAAGTTTACAGAGCGGTTACAGCCCCTCTAAATTCCACGTCCTCCTACGCTCATGCTAATAAGGACTTCTCTCTATCATGTCCTCCAGCTAAGACTACAGGAAATAAATAAACACCCTAGGGCTTAGAGCTATTACGGTATGCATACATGCTAATCGTATCCTCGATGTAATCACCAAGGTAGTTGATTTTGAATACTTCTAGCTACATCTAGAATGAGAAACACTAGCTTTACCCCTTTTCAAAAAAGCTAGATATATGAATCTTGTTTCGCACTCCAGCCAAACGAGGCTCTAGAATGCGTCAGAATAGGCGTTGGAATATACTCTGCAAAGGGCTTAGGAACATCTTTAATGCCTTTGGCAACTTCGTATGGAAGTCACGACTACCAAATTATACCTAACTTGGTTTACTACGTTACGTGTGAAAGAATCAGTTATGGAATTCTCAGTGTGAAGAATTGCATTGCGCGAAATATATAAAAAAATCCAATGCACCATGAAATACAAAACTGCAAAATAATCTTACAAAATGCTGAAAAATTTTACAAAACCCATTTTCATTGCTGTAAAGTAATAACTACGATAAAAGGTAAGAAAATTTCTACCTAAGAACAAATATTTCATGAGTGCTTGTCAAATGTTGATTCGCTAGCATTTCAGAGGTATGGCTTTCCGCAACGGGGAGCAACAAAGTGTTTTTGGATTTCTGAAACAGAAACAGGGTATGACTGGAAATGTGCATGCTTATAGTTGCAATAATTTGCAGTTGCAAATATTATTTTTGCGGGAGAAAATTCAAACCAATGAGCTAGGAGATATTACATATTTCTACAATAGAGAACCCGCAGACAAAATCCCAAAAATCTGATCAAATAGTCTTCATCTTTGGAGTGTATGCTTCCATAGGCCCTTTCCTAAACATGAAAAATCTATTAAGTGGAAATATAGTATCCAAAGATAAAGTGTGTTTGGAAAAATAACAAAACTTTTATTTCAAACAAGCACCCAACTTAAGAGAAGCAAAACAACCTAGGGCAGTGCTTCTCAACAGGGGTGCACATGCACCCCTTGGGGTGAATTCGAGATACTAAGGGGTGAAATTTTGAAAAAAGGGGGAATTGGGGGTGAATTATACACAAAGGGGTGAAGTTGTAATTGGGCAGATAGTTTGGTGTCAGCTGTATAATAGGGGTTTCCTGTCATTTCAGATCGTTATAAATCGTGACCTAAGGCTAAAATTAACAAAGCTAGTACCAAGTATAAAAGCTCTTGTTGATCGACATCAAGCCCAAGGCTCGCATTGATAATTATATTATTTGCATTTAGTAATAGTTTATTAGAGACAAAAATAACACCCATTTGTTAAAATACAGTATTTATGCTTTGTTATAGTATACACCCTATGTCATTATTTCCTAGTTTTAATATTATATAATATGACGATTTGTCGTGGTGGGGGTGAATAGCTGAGAATTGTATCTTAAAGGGGTGAAGTGGATCAAAAAGGTTGAGAAGCACTGACGTAGGGCATTGAAATGCTTTCCTATTGATGATTTCGTTATGAATATAAAAAATACTGAAAGCTTATATTAAAATTGCTTGTAAATCTAAGTTCGTGCGAAGACAAATGAAATAGTAAATATATCATTAATTAATAATGGTGAAGAATCCACGTCTAAGCAAATCTAGATAATCTGCAGATTGAATCTCTTATTCTAGTTATGAATCCTACCAAATCGTCAAAATCTTCTGCTTTATAAACATAGTTACTACCACTCGAATATTCGATGAGCTTATCTCGATTCACTTTATTTCCAGCGCCAACAACTATAAGACGTATTCCCTGGCCTTCCATGGCATATTTTAAAATAGCAGCGGCACTATGCTTTGCATTATCCACGTGTTCCGATGCAGTAATTAGAATGACAAATTTGCCACCTTGAAGCTGTTGAGAATTCATTTGCAATGATGCTGCTTCGTAGGCCTTTATGATTGAATGTCCTGCTCCGCTCTTATACTCTATGCCGCTGACTATGGACTTTACCTTAGCTGCGTCTCTATTCTCTGTCAATGAAGCTATCGTACGGGCGTCACTGTTAAACTCGATAACTCCCAAACGAGTCGTGTCCTGGTTAAAGTACTCAGCCACATTTGTGATGAAATTCTTTGATTTTTCAAAGCCATCGTATCCCATGTTTTTGGAGTTATCCAGTAAGAAGAGAATATTCGCACGTTGGTAGCAACCTAATCATTATGAAAAACCAAAACAAGAAATATAAAGGCAGAACTAAGGATACGACAATATATTCTACTCGGATCTCCAAAAATGCAGTGTCGGTAAGGTATAATGTATGAAAAAGCCACAAAATTTTGGGTGAAAAGAGTATGATAAGAGGATAAGGTGGCAGCTAATGTGAATCTAGATGGTGTGAATCAACATTTTGGCATTATTTAAATTAGATAACACAGTCACTTCATGAGTAAATACTTCCAAACATAAACAAGAAATAATGAATAAACCCTGCAGAAAATGGTAATGCGTTTCCACTAAAACCTACCAGCACATGTTCCAATATCTTTAGCTTCAATGACATATTTGTCACTCTTGTGCAACTTCAGTTGGATTCCATCTACAGCTACTAGTTTGACGCAGCCTTTAAATGGGGTACGGACCTGAACAGGGTGTCTGAAGGAAACAAAGGCATCCAATGTTATGCAAAGACATGTCTAAAGAAACTTCACACCATTCTGTCGATAGATGGGTTAATAATTATCCTTAAAACAACATACAAAACCAGTGTTTTCAGCAGTTTTTGAAGGAGGTGTTGCGTTTACTTGAGTAGCCTAGCAAGGCCCTAACACCACTAACAGTCTATTTCTCATATAATTTACCAAAGGGAAAGTGGGCATCACAAATAAAAACGTTGCTTCCGGATGTGACGGCCCATGGCTTATTTTGAAAACTCTGAGAAACGTCTATTAAAATAATGCAAAACCATCCCATCCAATATCTACACCTAATTAATTGATTCCCATCACCTTAAATGGGTACAGTTGTATACTTCCTAAGAAGCTAACTTCAAATGTATTAGTTGTCACGTGTAGAGTATCCTTATCCATAAAAAGCATGGTATTACCTTTTGCCCTTTATCAACTGCTCAGCCTTGCCTATAAGCATCACCGTGTGAAGGTTTGATATAGTCTTTTTCCCAGGTGAAACAGCTCTTGCTACTCTTCTTCCATTCACAAGTACCTGCACAATTTTATTCTCCCTTGTGACGTTCAACATTGTCCATCTNTGTTCGTTCTTACAGACAACTCACTCTTTGTCGTAACATTGCCATCACCTAGGTCGTAGCTATGATTGGGAGTATAATAAACTTAATAAAATGTACGAAAATATATTCTAAGCTAGTAGAATGCTTACGATCTTTAAAGCTGAGTTTCATACTTTGTACAAGTTTAAGAATGAGGAAGAAAGCTTCATTGGAAATAATAGCGTTTTGTTATTTCATAGAATCGATAAATTTTGAAATATACTATTTAGGAGACTGAAAGTGCCTATCGCCCAAATTTGAAACTTTCGATTTCTTACTAAACTTGATGTACTGTTCACGAAAAACGGATTAATATGTTACTATTTATTCTGCTTTTTCCTGATTTCTGCCCGATAAGTAGACATTTTACCTTATCTCGAGGGTCCCAAAAACCGTTCTAAAGGAGACTGGACCCCAGTCTTTTTGTGACATGGAAACCAGAATGATCACCTATTCAGTCACGCCATATAATTGCAAAATTTTCCATTTGATGTATAATCATGACGAATAACGTGAATGAATGTAATTAAGCGTGCTGCTGTTACACGGAATACATCAGCAGCCTATCGTGTTAGCCAAGAAAGTCAAACAAACATGACATCAAATGACTATCCTATGGTTGACTGTGCTATGAGATAAATCACCCGAATATCTCTAAGCTCAATGACATCATCTACATATAATAATACCTTTCGTTTCTCTAGTGACGCTAAAAATCAATTCCTTAAAGCTATGATGATGTAAACGAATCTATCAATCAACATTTTGAATTAATAATTCATACTACATTAATTAGTGGAACTGCATCAATTACCTTACAACAATCTTTCGATTCTCTAAAGCAACCATAACATAGTCTCTAATTCCCTTCGGACCTTGGCTGTATAACAGCACACCATCTTCTTTTTCTGTTCTGAATTCCATTCCAAAGTTCATTGAGCGACGATTGTCCTTCAGTTGGCGATAAGATGCAAATGATGTCTTGCCATTGAAATAAGCAGGTGTTGGTGGAAGGGAATATGCTGACAATGTAAAGGCTTTCGAGTTACTCCATAGTTACGTACATGCATACATACATACATACATACGTGCGGACGTGCATTATAAAACTTTGAAGATTACACCATTACCAACGTGTTCTTGGTTGGCGAAAACATTGTATTGGTTGACTACTCTTGAACACATGCATACATAAAATAGCTCTTGATGCAGGCTAGATTTGGGTCAGCCCATAGGGCTGGTGTTGGCCTGCCATATACAAATTCTGCCGAAACACAAATTTATCTTAATCTTAATTGAAATATTACAAAGAAAGCTTGTCACTGCTTGGCATCTTATCAATATTTCACTTTAACTGTAATGTTTTAGAATGGTAACATCGAATGATTTCATCAACAGAGAGTCAATACGTTAGTCGAACTACCAGATACAATGCAAAAGGTCAGAGAAGTCCCCAAGTCAGCTTTTGCATGCAATGCTTTTAACCAATCCAGAAGTTGATACACTAAAGTGAAAATCTTGCAAATGCTTTGGGCTGCAAATTTCCTTGCAACAAAAGCAACAAATATTCACAATACGAAAGTTACCTCGATCACTACAGGTTGATCCCTTGAAGCCAAGCTGACATTGGCATCTGTAGGTGTTTGCGCTGGTTACAATACAAGCAGCCCCATTTAAGCATGGTATAGAGGTGCAAGGACTCTTGCCACAATTCGGCGCCACGTTCCGTTCTTCTTTTACATCTGGCCCTGGGTACTTAAGACTTACATCTTTCTCATTCAATTTCAGCTTTCGAGTACATCCTCTGTAGCCTATTCCTGTTCCAGCGTTCTCTATTTGCCTAGAGAAAAAGAAAAAGCTTAACAAGACTGCAGTTGTTGTTGAAAATACTAGCACAATTGCATACAAACATAGAATCAGCATTGAAATAGAACTAAATATCAAACTAACAAGTAACCAAATTAATTATAAAAATATACATCTGCGATAAGAAACTCTATGTGCTTTTGGCTTCCTATGCTGTTAGAAGAAGCGTGATTGCTGCGAGAATACAAGGGGAATAGCTAAAGCATATTATTTATATCATAATACCGTACAAAGTATATCTAACTCTTGCTTAATACGCAACATTCTGCTGATTATGTCTATTCAAGGTTGCTTTATTCCGATACAGGGTAATGCGCCAGGTTAATGAAACACTAACAAAACAAGTGAAAATCCATGCAATTTACGTGGTTAGAAGTGCCTAAATTATGAATGCTAACTGAAATTTCAAAAAGAACTTCATATGAAATAAGAAATTATGATGTATAACAAAATATTCTGATAACATAATGGCTCTAAGTTCCTTCATATTTTTGCTGAAGCTGATATCGACCTACAAGTCTACTTACCCTCTTGACATTTGTGGAACAGAGCCCAGGTAAAGATTTTTGTTGACATTAAGTTGGGAAAGTGTTCCTCCTGCAGGTTGTCCCCTAACCTCTGTACTATTGTCAATTTTGAGAACTCCTCTGAACCCACTTCTTGAGGCAGCAATGTAATGCCATTTATTCAGTTCAAGTTTTTCTCTTGAGCGAATTCTTGCAGGCCCTTTTCCTAAATCATACCTAGAAAAGCGTCAAGAAACCATAAATTTCAACGAACTAACATTGCGAAAATGGCTATAAATACTTCTAAAGAAAACAATAGTGAAGGGCCAAAGTGATGTTTGATTGCAGCTATAGGACACCAAAATCAAATCTTAGACATTCAAATTATAAGTTAATTGGAGGATCTTTGTCACTAAAAGAGTGCATGGTCATTTACGTTCTAAGCTGAGCTGATACTCGAGATTAGAAAAAATCTAAAGTTTCTAATAAATTATGTAAATAGTAATTAAATTATGCAAATAGTTATATGGCCTGCAAACAATACCTGAATTCAACATAGCCATTGACGAGGGCCAGGGATGCAAAATCTCCTCGTCCATTGCTGTTCGCACCGATGTACAAAACGACTCCATTTTCAAATTCGGGTTTCAGACTTAGTTCCATTTTGGATGCACGAGCAAGTCCACCGACATGGAACAGCAAATGAGATGATCCACCGAAATGTGCATTGTATTCTGCGGCGAGAGAAAATAACATGATATTTTAAAAGAACATTCTTGTATGATGTCTGCTACATTCTCGTTATCCCTTGCAATCACTCTAATTACCAGTGGCGTACCGTGATGGGGTTCACTGGGTATTCTTCCAGGCTTCACACCCCCCTGGAAAAAACTCTGTTGTCAAATCCTGCCTCTCATCAGTTTGGGGACTTTTAGATACAAATGACAGCCTTTTAGAACAGCTAAAATATGCAATGATATAAGCAGTTAAATGAAGGCCTTATTTTTTGAAGGCACGAGTATTTATTACTTTCTTTTGATACAATATTCACTGTCAGTAAATCACAAACATTTATCCTTAGTTTCATGAACTGTTACTTATTCGCGCTTTTCCAATACAATTCTGAGGTAAAAAAGGGGGTTGGTCACACTTATAGCCAAAGTAAAGGGCATGGTTAAAAAAAATTTCTTCAGTCTACTTTGCTCCACTACCCACACTCCCATTTCCTTCGAATAGCTGCCATGCCCATCCTGTCGGCAAAATTTCGATTTAACACCCCCAAGCCGGTATCCCTTTGCGACGGTCCTGACTACGCGGATGCCAGTTTTGAGGTAGACTTGTAAGAAGGATGAAAGAAGCAGAAAGCGGACATCATGTGATTTATAGTAAGCTTCCATTGTCAACATAGCTAGAAAAGCAAAAGGAAAACCCTCTAAGCTGACTCAGAAGGATCTCCCTCCGGACTTTCTTCAAACTAAAATAGATTGAAATTACGCGATACCTTTTTCTGTGGGGTTTTCCAAACGATTCAAGGAAAGAGCAGAATGCATTTCTGCCAATTGCCATCAGGTTAATGTACAGAGCCGGAAAGGTAATGTCCTCGCTCAAACTATGAACAATCCGTAAAACAAGGACTGGTTTTCGGATGTTTCGTTAGCCTTTCAGATTTCTTCTGCGATATTACTCAGTATTTTTACTTCACAATAACTATCTGCTGTGCTGACCCCCATTTTAATGCCCTAAACTAGATTGCCTTGCACCATACTATTGAGGCTGGGAAGCTGAAGCTTATCAGCTTAGTCTCCGATTCTTCTGCTTGCTCATTGATCAAACCATTAATTTGTAAATTCTGATTGGCTGAATTTAGACGGAAGAGATTCACTACTTATTTCCTGACGTATCCAGCGTCATAGCAAGGAAGGGGAGATGAGTGTTAACCTCCTACGCAGGATTTCCCCTCGATAATGAACATACGGAATGGAAATTCCTTAAAATAGCGAATTTGCAGTGTTGAATTTTAAGCTGTAAGGGAATAAGTGTGTTCAAAAAGTATATTTCAAATATCCTAGGGTATTCAATGAATATCTTGTATACCCTGACGGTCCGCCACTGGTAATTACAATAGCTTATAGTTGAAGTAAGTTACATTTAATCTCTGCTAATTACAGAATACATGAATCAGAATCTATAGCAAAAAAACAAATATTTTTATGCTGTGGATCTTGAATATCATATGATCGAGTAAAGTAGGTGATTTATTGAGAAAGGAGCAAAGTTATACACAATTCTATGATTTCCTCTCAAAAAGAAAATAGCACATATTAAAATTTGAGATAGCACTGAATGAACTCTTCATAGATCATTAATCATAATCAGAGAATCAGAAACTTAATAATTGTATTGAAATTACTGACCACATTCTCCTTTTGACGATACACTTATAGGTTGCTTTGTTTTACAAGATGCAATTCTGAGTTGGCATTCATTATCATAGGTTTCGCCATTATTGCCACAAACCGGTTCCTTTTTAGTAGGACACTTTTCTGCACATATACATTTTGTTGTTACCAGGTCGGGTTCAACCTTGCACGTCGCATAGAACTGGCACACCTTACCTGTGCATGCATCTTTTGGTTCTAGGAAAAGACATTGGAAAAGTCGTTTAGCTGTCTACAATAGTGTAAGATAAATTTTTCCATGTTTCCACAACATCAGACTAGTGTCAATGAGATCATAAACAAAATTGGTCTAAAATCTACTTGGCAATATATGCTATAAGTATTACTCCCAATATGCTAGTTAACCTTGCTGTACAGACGAGAAAATGAGACTATAGAGATCTTCAAGTGGTACCTTACAATATAGGCAAAGATTTCAACTTCATGGGCATAAATGCTGCAAAACAATTTTGTTGCATTTGTTAAAGTTACCACAAATTTTCAGATGATTTCTTGCTCATAAATTGAACAATTCTAAATTGGTGTATACCCTCAAGCTAAGTCAGGCTGGTTGTGAAGTCTTCATAGCAAATCAGTCCGACCGCAGATCAACTTTTAAAAAGACAAATTCTCAAAATTCATGTGGAAGTAATGCCATCCTTACTAATATGAAAGATCAATAGCATCAGAAACATACTTTCCAAACATTTCTTCTCTTTGAGGTCTTTGATTTGTTTTGCTGTCAATGCACATGGGTATATATAAAACTCATCAATGCTGCCCTCCAACTTTCGAGTAGATCTTACAGTTCCATAATCCAAGCGTCCAATCACAGCTAGCTCACTCCAGTCGTTGCTTAGCAAGTTGTCCTGAGTCGGATCAAATCTCTTAAACTTTGTTAGTCGCGTCCCATTCACGTAGATATTTACTTCATTTGTATCCGAATCAAACGTCCCGGCAACATGGGTCCAGACATTGGCAGTTACAGCAGACGTACTTCTCTTGCCAAAAACACCCCTAAATTGCAAAATTTCCAATAAAGATGTAAGCAAGTGGTGTCAAACTCAAATTCACAGTGGGCCAAAATTATGCAGCGAAGTAAAGTCACGGGCCAGACTCAATATTCAGTGAATAATTAACTGCAACTGATATGTAATGTTTAACTTTTTCATATGGAAACAAACTTTAATTTTGCTTAAACACAGAACAATCTAGAACAACAAAATCATGATATTACAAGCACATGAGAAATTAAATTTGAAATAAAAGACATAGCATAGACTGCGGGCCAACTCTGATGCACACTTGATATGATGTCGCGGGCCAATTATGATTACATTTCGGACCAAATTTGGCCCGCGGGTCTGAGTTTGACACATGTGATGTAAACACTACTCTGATGTCTCCAATAGACGGCCCCCGTCTATTAATTTCAGAAGAATTTCACTTCCCCCGTTGCTTATTAACACCCTCCTTCTATTACATTTTACAAATCGATCATGATAAGAACACGCAGAAAATTGCATCACCTTTTAATAAAACAATTTGCCAGCATGAACCACCTACTCTTAGCATTCCTTTTCTATTGAAAACCAGCCGACATGAATACCCCTTCTATTCGCACCCCCATCTATTAAGAATTGGCCGATGTGAACAACCGTTTCTATTGCTTCCCCCTTTTACTAGAGATACTAGAGTAAGTCCTGCTATATATCGTCATATTACTCTGTATAATTCGGACATAAATGTATTTCAAGGGACCGGCTGATTTGGTACCTTCTATCCAAAATACGTTATAATCGAAGTAGACATTATCGATCCGGTTACAATACTTTGTTACCTATTGAAAAATGTATGCTTCTGGCGCTTCTACAATTTTCTGATGCTGAAATACTTGAGACAAAGATTCGGAAATATTTCTCGAGTACAAATGTGGGAGATTTAAGAATTAAAACACATCTATAATAGTGCACTTTTGACTAGATATTTCATGATTAGCAACTTCAAAGTTTAAAGGAGTTGGCAGCGTGCTTTGGAACAGGCAACGTGATTAGGTTCTTCATTTTCGACTCAAAAGCTGATATGCTAGTTCAGTTCCTGCCATATATCGTCACAGTATTATATTACTATCTACCACAATAACATGGACCTATACATTCTGCAATATGAAGAGCTTGCTGGTGTACACAGGCTTGAAATATTGTTACTTTAATGGACACTGGAATTCGTTACCTTTAATTTGTAACGCATGGCATAACCAGGGGTGTCGTGGCGAGGGGGTAGGGGTCACGCCCCCAACATTTTCGAAACCGTCGGGTTTTCATGAAATTTTATTGTTTTGTTGGACAAATTTTCAGACCTGTGCTGTTGGTAAAGATAAAGGTTTCGAATTTAACCGGAAAATCTTTAAACTTGTCCCCCTACCCTACAGGTGCCACGACGCTTCTGGACATAGCAAAAACACAAAGCTAAGAAGAAAAGGGTTTATTGCGAGAAAAAGTCCATAAAAAAATCATGTAATATCTTGCTGCTGCTGCATAATGCTACTTTGCTAGAAGCTATCCATAAATCAATGCATTCTCACCTGTGTGTAAACTGAACAGATCCATCAGAATTTATTTCAAAATTGTAAATTGTTTTCAATCTCTGTCTTGTCCAGCCTGGGTCGATTGTGACAAAAAGCTCGTGGGTCGGCCCTATTCTGTCCAACTTCACCCACGTGGCTATGGTAACAGCAGTGCTTGGCTTTGGCTCAAATTTCGCACCATCTATCTTAATGATTCCGTTCTTAAACTGGGCTCCAGCAACACAATACGACCCAATACCAAGGAAGGAGACATCGTCTTGGATTGTTCCACTGTTTTCATGTTGCGAATCATCATTAACAATAATATTTCTTGTAATGTTTGCAAAGCTATAGTGCAGCGAGGGCTCACACGGCTTCCTCTCATCTGCAAAATAGACATTAAAATGTGTGAAAATTTAGAAAAAGGTAAATTGGTATAGGAGAAGGAAACACGTTAAAAAAAGAGAAACCACAAGATTGGAAACAACGCCAAAAGTACTTGTTTTGATTCAACAGGAACACTAGCGTGCTGAAGGGTGTGGGGATGTAATAACCCCCACTTTTGCCAAACCATCGGTAATTTTAATAATGGCTTTGCGATCATCGCTTGTCGGTAATCGATCATCGTTCGTCGGTAATCGATCATCGTTCGTCAGCAATCGATCATCGTTCGTCGGCAATCGATCATCGTTCGTCGGCAATCGATCATCGTTCGTCGGCAATCGATCATCGTTCGTCGGTAATTCTCGGACATTTAGTAGCCTGTCGGTAAATTTTTGTTGCTACACCACCCCTCCCCCCCCCATTCAAAGGCCTTCGGTAAGCCAATGAACAGGCCACAGTAGTGACCATAAAAGTGAAGAAAATTCTACCTTGTTTTACGCCGTTCATTTTTAGAATAGGATCCAAGGCAAATGGAATTTCATTTGGAGACGCTACGTGCATAATGTCGTTTTCACTCTTCACAAAAGGCAGCAATGATTTCCCTGAATGATCTCCTATATAAACAAATTGGACTTCAATTTTGTTTTTCTTAAGCTCCTCTGCTGCGGCATTCACTTTCGATTGGTCCAAATGATCTGTTGGTCCGGCAACAAACATGAAAATCTTCAATTTTGCCCCAGGTCTCGCAGGCTTTGCGAAGACAGTAGATGATATATCTTTAAGGGCATTAGGAATATCACGATGATCTTTACTGAAAGATAGGAGTGAAAGCTTTTGCAGCAGGACTGTCCTATCAACAATGCTCATACGGTGTAAAATATCAAGATCTTTACTAAATTGTACGAGAGCCACACGTGTATTAGTTGGCGAAATCGTGTATTGATCCACGGCTCCCATAAGAAGGCTTGAAATTTTAACTAATGCATGCTCCTTAATGGACCTGTCCACTGCAAAAACAACATCTGCAAAGGATCCAACACCTACAAATTCAAAGAAAAAGATGCTAGAATGAAAAGTACCCACGTGCATCTGGTTGTGCTACATTAAAAATATAATTTGCATTGAATGTGCCAACATACTTACTAACAGAGATATAATCTCTAGAAGATTAAAAATCATTATTTTTTGCCATTTGCTACTCGCTTTAAAGAGAAAAATATTTAATTCAGTCTGCGATAGTCCTTTGAAGATGAGTATACAACTGACTAAAATAAGCTTGGGTGGGGCTTATTCAAGGGGGGCTTACTAACAATTTGTAGCTCAAGGATGGGGGCTTATTCGAAGTTAGCTTATTCGAGGGGGGCTAATTCATAAAAACTTCAAGTGAAAAGAAATTTATCTTTATTAAAAGATCTTGCATTACATTTTCTGAATGGTTCTGGAAACTTCCATTCTAATCAACAATTTTGCTCTGAAATTCAACCACACCCCTCAGGGGGTCACATGGTCCTTCACAGTAACATGTGATGTCATCAATTCATGCAAGCAAGTGGGGGCACTTCTTGTCTTTCCAAGGCTAATTTGCAGATATGCACGCGCAGCGGGCATTATATAACAGCTTCTAATACTTAAATTGCATCAGGTAATTTACTTCTGCAGATTTATTGACTGCAATTTCTTTATGAGAAAATGAAGCTCAAATGGCCAAAATCCTATGAAAATCACAAGGCTCAATCTTCAAACTTCAGTTTTCATGCTTACCATAAATCGTTACTACCTCAGTATTGCATTCAAAATGGTAAAGACAGAATTCAAATTCGCGTATACAAGATTAGCAAAGAAAGGGTAGCCCGTTTTAGCCAGTATTTTGAGTAACAGTTTAGGAAGTTTTAAGAACATCTCAGGCTCACTTCCGGGAAAAATTAAGAAAATTGCTGGAAAAGTCAAGAACATTGAGGACTAATGGCGAAATTAATATTGAACAAAATGTTGCACTAAAAGGCTTCCAATATGTAAAAGTAATCTTTCCACTGCTTCTATTGATTGTTGCACTCAAAGTCTGTTGAACTTACAACACTTATTAATTAAGAGACTCTCTTACCACATGGCTTTGAATCTGTCTTCCTTAACTCCAAATCATAAGTGCATGCTTTATAAATCATCCAACATTCGCTTGCATATGTTTTCCCATCACTTGCACATACTGGCTCGTATACATCTTGGCATGCAGGACACCAACAGCCAGATCGTCTGTCAGGTTGGTTAACACATACTTTATGTCGATGGCACCTCTTTCCAATGCATTTATCTTTACAGAGATTGAGAAATATATTAGAAATGAGAGAATTCCATATAAAACATGATATTTCATAAACAAAAACAAATAAAACTCACTAGTATCTGAGTCAAGAAACTAAGCTTTCAGTTCCAGTATAACCTGAGGGGTTTCATTGCAGGAATCCTCACCATGCTATCGATAAAGTAGTATCCTGCCACTAAGAAACTCATTTTCTAAAACAAGGCTGCTTGGTTTCTTATAAATGGACAAACAAATAAAATCCCTCGGCTGAATAATCTCTTGTAATTAAAGCAAGAAACTCACCAAATGTGCATGTATGTTTTAAAAGAAACCATGAAATTGCCTTTATTTGGGTTACATTAAACCAAATTCTAGGCAATGACTATTCGAATACAAATTTTGTGCTGTGAGGTGCTTGAAAAATACAATTTTTCGAACCAAAATTATTTTTGTCAGAAAGCTGATGTAAAATTTCAGGGTGATTGGTTTCTTATACCAGGGTGGATATGGTGCCATATGATGGTGTAGTGCCATCTGGCAGACTGCAGTTTCTTATAAGTCAATTTCTTAGTAGCGGGGCTAATACTGTATTCCAAAGTTCGCTACTCTAATTTCATCTGTAGGCCGGTTTCCACTTAAATGGATGCACCGATTCGACCGAGGTGGACCAATCAAAACTTTTCGATAGATCAAAATTGCTTTGGTGGAGAATTTGCAATCTATGCTTCTGACTATTTCAAAATCTGCTCACAATTCAGGCATCCAAGAACAAAATAATGGGCTAAGAAACAGGCAGCTAGGAAATAGTTCATGCAAATAAATGAAGGTTTGGTATGGATGGACATAGTCAGTTCTGACAAACAAGGTGAACTACTTAACACAAACACATTGGACTACAGAATGGCACCAGCTGTAACAAAAGCTCTTTTGCCAAAAAGTCTTCATATCTCAATATTCAACATTACTCATCTCAAACAAGAACAAAACTACAGCAAATACCTATGGCTTCAAAGCTTGATTTATAACCCTATTCAATCAGTTTAACTTTTGTTCTCAGCAGGTTGAATAATGAAAAATATGAATCTTCAAATTGTGGATATTGCTTCCTGTATCTGACCCTAATTGGAAACAGCAGTTCATGTACAATATGATACACATGATTCAAGGTACTTCAAAACGTCTTTGAGCGTAAACAAATAAATATGTCTCACCTGCAAGTGTTGCTATATAAACAGGATACAGATACTGGTTCAATTCCTCTAATTTTGGTGGGAAGAAAAGAGCGTTTGGTGAAGCGATTTCCGTTGCTATCTTCTTATCTACATTCTTTCCAATTGCGATTACAACGATCCTGAAGCCAGAAGTTTTCAAAGCTTGCAGTTCAGTTTTTACTTCTAATTCATTGACTAAGCTTTTGTCATTCAGAAATATTACCAATGATTTTTGCACATTTCTCCGTGCTCCATTTTCTTGAGAGAACAAGGATGTCCTAGCGAGTTGCAGTGCCTGGCCTAAGTTGCTTCCACCGATAGGATACCTTAGCTGACCAAGGGCTGTTTTTAATGAAGATTCACTATCATGCTTGTTCAGTGCAAAAGCAACTCGTGCACTTGGTCCGTGAGTTATTGCACCAATCTGTGTAGTTAACGGTGATATTGCGTATGACGGTAAAAGCAACTTTGCAAAACTGATCTGCGCTTGGAACAGGCGTGATGCACTAGGGCCTGAAGCTCCAAAAACAAAGCCAAGATCAAGCGGTTGAGGGGTAGCTAGAAAATAAATTTATCCAATCGTGAATTCGTTCATTAAAGGAAAGTAAACAGAGGTATAAATATAAAAATAAACACACACAAAAGCAATCACGCAAGCAGGCACTCACACATGCTCTAATATATATATAATATATATATACATGTATATATGTATATATATATATATATATATATATATACATGTATATGTAT
>OLMO02000009.1:19243276-19323081 GCA_900291935.2 Cassiopea xamachana | reverse complement strand
TATATATATATATATATATATATATATATATATATATATATATATATATATATATATATATATATATATATATATATATATATATATATATATATATATATATATATATATATTATATATTTATAATAAAACCACTTTATATTTGGTACCGGTTTCATCCGTTTGAAACGGAAAATTCAGTGAACTCAGAGTTTTCATGTTAATATGTATTTCTACTTGTCAGCTTTTTACATCTGAAGTAAAATGTTGTGATTCAAAGAAGTAGGTGAATTATTGATGAATTCATTTCTCGTAAATAAACTTACTTTTCCAATAAGAGTTAGTGTATAAGAGCGAGTAGATATAACAAATCCTCGCATAAAAAGATTCGATTATTTGCACAGTACATCAACATTGGAGGTGCAATACTATATTCCTCATATTTAATGATGGGAATTGGGTGCCTATCGACAATGAGGCTTCCATAAGATATACACACTTTTTATAAGAACAATTTTTTAAGAACACGAGCCTGAGATTTGGCGGAAAACTAAGAACAAATTAAGACCAAGGCTGATCTTTCCACGTTAAACTGAGGAGAATTGATAGCCTTGACACTTTCTTCTTTAATTTTCACAAATTTGTTGCCCCTAGCGAAACCAAATATGTGCTAGTATTGTCTTTTCATAATCGCTTATAACTTTTTTCAACAAAAAACATTAATATGCAAGAGAGACTATCATGGTTGCAACATTTAGCTCTCAACCAATCAACACACCCAATGTTGTCTTGTATACTGTCTTGTATTTGTAAATGGCCTACACCAGTGGGGGGAAGTTAACTTTTCTAAGGGGGAATTGGAAGCTACCTTCAGCTATCATAAAAATGAAGAATACACTAATATTTTGGATAATAAATTGACAACTGATGATGCCAGCCAATCCATACATGCACGGGCCCGTAGACACTGGAGACAGGTGGCATTGCCCCTCCCCCTAATAATACTCAGATGTATATAGTAGTGCTCTAAAATGCATTGTGCAATCAATTCCTGATTCTTTTCAGCAATGGTGAATCTTTTTTCAGTTCTGCACGTGTTGCTGTAGGAATTTCAGTTTGCAATTCAGTCCAAGGGTAAGACGCTTGCGCTTCAATTGTTCTCTTTGTATAGCCACTGATAAGACGAAGTATAGAGAATGGCCCGTTTGGAGGACAGGGCAAATCTTTTCCTTGGATACTGACATGAGATGGCTCTTCGTCTAGCATAGGCGTGCATATAGGCAACAATAAAAGGAGAAGTCAACATAACTGATTCTTTACTTGTTCTATATCTTCCAAATTCGATGAAACCATGTGGAACGTTCTGCTTCTCCTTCTTAGCATGAAGATCAATGATGAATACAAGTACATTCTTGGAATAGGCTGGGAAACAGGGGCCGACATGCTACTAATTTAAGAACAAATTAAGAACAATTCTGCTTCAAAATTTGCGAAAAAGTAAGAGCAGCCTGCCTGAACCTCAATTTTATTGGTTCTTATAAAAAAGAGAGTGCAGTGTGCATTTCAAAAAATCTTATCCAACAACTGCATCTAAATTAGATGCTTTATCCTCGAGGCGTTTAGCTCAGCAAAAATTTAGAATAGTGATTGCCTATATCTATATTAAAATGCAGGAAATCATGGTAAAATTTACCTGCTATTACGGCGATCCTTCTTTCCAAAATACCATATGTCTCAGGTAAGGTGTCAGTGGAGCGAGTGCTAATGTAGTTTATTGGTGTATTTGGGATTGACTGAAGTGGGCTGTTCTTGCTGTCACCACCGATTTCCACAATTACTAGTTTTATGCCCACTCTGCTCAGCAGCGAAGCATATAGAGGAAGGTCTATCACTTCCAATGCATCAAACTTTCCTTCAGTTATTATGACCACAGCTTTAGGTGCAGTATTGCGAGCACCATACCTTGCATTGAAAGTAACCGATTGTAGATGTTGTGCCAGATTGCTTAACCGGGCCTGGCCACCAAGTTCAGGAAACGCTGAAAGTGAAATTTTAATCCTATTTCGATCAGCTCCGTTGTTCAATGCCAGAATCGTTCTAGCAGTGCTACCAAAACTCACTAAGCCAATGTGAGCCAGTTGCTGCTTGATTTGGTAGCTCTTTAGGGAAGCTTCCACCAAGTTCTTAATTTTCTGCAAATCTGTGGAACTGATACTGGAAGAGGTGTCCAAAGCGAAAACCAGGTCTATCTTATTCAAGACACCTAGAGGTGAATTTGAGATATTTAATAGCACTATTAAAGAAAAAACTTCTTCTACAGGAGAAATTATTACTGAAGAATACAATGTTTACCAAAACAATGCATGAATGAGTAATGATTACATTTTCATACAGGGTAAAAGTTTCATTTACAATGTTTTTCAGACTGACCTGTATTAAATAAGAGAGAAAAATTAGTTCAAACTGAAATTCTCATGAATCACATTAAACTATGACTATTTCTAAGACAATAAATGTATCTACCACAAGGCCGTCTTTGAGAAATTCTTATATATTTCTTCCTTTCACATGAGGCTTTTCGGAGATAACAGTCGTTCGCATGAGAAAGTCCATCAACATCACACAACGGATTGTAAACTTGATGATCAAAGCAAGTGGGGCACACACACTTTCCTTTGCGGCAAGTGGCAAAATAACTGCAACTGATGTTCTTGCATGGATCTGTAAGATATTAGCATAAACTAAAAATAATATAGGTGAATACTTTTATAAGATGACCTATCAGTACAAATAAGCATTGCTTTTTTCATGATCTTCATTGTAAGCATTTAGAACTGGAAATAAGCAACCCAAAACAATTCAAGCGACTAAGACTGGGAGAAAGTAAAAATAAAAGAGATAAAAATATTGTATGCTGTTAAGACAAAATGTTCCAACACATCAATCACCATATAACAGATTGCAACTAAATAAGCCAAAAGATACAAGATTACATGTTCAAAGGCTGGGGAGAGTGAAACCATGTCAAGCCTAACCCTTCCAAATGCCAGTCCTCGCAGTACCTAAAGCATGGGGAAAACTTGCATTTCGAATCTAGCAAAAAATTAGTAAAACACAACTGAGAGCAAGATGAATTAAACAACTGCTCACCCTTCTTTTCCGAACCAGCTTTGATGATAAAAGGTAACACATCTGGCAGCTCTTCAGGTCTACTCCTGTGTACAACCATACCATACTTTCCTGCTGACGTTTTCAATTTAGCAGCATCTGCACTGAGACTACCAACAATCACAATTACATAACCAATATTTGATTCATTCAGCGACCTTAGGGCTGATTCAACAGTTGGCAGGTTAGGTATGCCACGATTACCATTCACATAGAGAACAACGAGCTTCTTAGCGTTCTTTCTCAAATTGCTTTCCTTATAAACAGAGTCCTTTATCAAGTTCAGTATTTCCACAATATTACCTTCACCAGGTGTGTGCTCAACTAAATCGGTTGCTAGAGAGAAGCCAGCTTTGTCAGTACTAGGAAATTTAACAATATCTTTTGGCATTTCACCACCATATGTGAGTAGGCCCACACGAGTCGTTCCATTTTCAAGATTGTATGGTTTAATAGCATTGATGATAAGATTCCTAACTCCCTTCAGGTCATTCTCCATTGAAGTTGTATCCACCGCGTATACGACATCAAGAAGGCCAGTGTGTGCTTGAAGGTTTAGAGCACAATATTACCAAAGAAAAAAGCAATAAAAAAATGTAAGAGATTTTCTATGCATTTAAGCATAGCAATATGATGACGTAGCAATAAACAATGTCGCTTGTCGCTTGGGATTATATTTAATAAAGCGAAAAGCGTAAATCTGACAGTAAAATATGAGTAAAGGATTGGTATATAAAACTGTTTGATGAATGAGGACTCCAATGAAACACTCTTCATCATGTTTGTAATTTATAAAGGCAATTTGCTTTGGACAAACAATCAGTTAAAGAAGGAAAAGAAGTGTGCTTACCACATGGGCCTTTAGACTGAGCATTCAAGGAAAGTTGATTATTGCACGAGTACTTTCGCAAATGACATTCACTTGGGAACGTCCATCTATTTGATCCGCAAACCAAATTATACCTGGAGCTACAGTGTGGACAAATACATTCGTATGATGTAAAAGCTCTTCTACTGCATACCTTGTATGCGTCGCATTTGGCGGACTGACATGGATCTGAAAACAGAGAGAAGTTTCTTAGGCGAATATACAAGCAGCTTTATAGTAACTATACATCGAATAATAGGGGAAAGAAAAAATAGAAAATTCAAGGGAGATTCACTTTACCATTCGTAGGTAATGTATTCCACACAGACCTCTGTACTACAATAACATGAAAACTGGAATGTTAAGCAAGTTAGAAATCTAGGGAACTCATTGAAAGTAATTCGGAAGTAAGCGCTACAAAAACTGAATACTTTGGTGAAAAGACTAATACTATGCCACAACACTGACTTGACAGATAAGTACCACAACGCAATAATTCTTTATCTACAGCTAATAACTACTTCGAGGGAAAAGGTAATATTCAAATGCTAGCAAATGAATGAAACACTTCCGTTTGATAATTTTCAACCGAAAATTATTACAACTAAGATCTCTATCCTTGAATCCTCTTTTAAAGAAGAATATCCAACTGTTGGCATCGGCCGATGAAATAAAATATTGCAAAATGCAAAGGAAAACAAAGCATAGCTGGGACTCCCAAGTATAACTAGGACTCCCAAGGGGACTCAAAAATTAGCCCGAGTTAGTGGGAGGCCCAGTAAAGCAGAGCTCTCGATAACTGGGACTTAAGGATAAAATACTGTTATAGTCCCAGTTAAGCAGAGGACCATGTGAACATCTCAAGTAGAGGAACATCTCAAGCAAATGCCTATTTTGGCATGTCTAATTATAATTTTCATATAGACATTTGTCCTCCAATAGCATTTGCCCTTCTCTCTAGACACTACGTTTTTTCTAAATCATTCAGCTTAGTGAAGGGAATCATATTTCAACAAATGAACGCTTGATCTAGAACAACAGTTATATAAAGTACCTCAGTCCCAATTAAGAGGAGCAAAGTTACTGCTAGGAACCTATAAATTGGTCCTACATAGCGAGAGTCCCAGTTATTCGTGGCATAAGTTAAGCGGAGGAAAGTATATAAAATTGTATAGAAATAGTCAAGGAGAATGGAAAAGTGGCCACACTTAGCGGGAGTCCCAGCTACCGAGAGTATACAGTACAAGATATCTCATTCCAAATATCTTATAAAGAAATACGATCGATCGAAGAAATCGAAGTAAAAGAATGCGGATAACTGAATGCAATGCAAGTAATATACACACCTGGGTATGAAGCTCGGACAATCGGGAATACTGACAAATCCAATTCTTCTAGGAAAGGAGGGAAAAAGAACACTTCATTTGAAGGAGATGCAGCTGTAAGTTTGCCTGTGTCCAAGCTTGGGTCCAAACTGATAACGATGACATTGATCCCTGAGCTATTTAGTTTCTTTCCTACCGAATCTATCGCAGATTTATCGGATTTTACTTTCTCATTCACGAATACAATAAGACTCTTCTTTGCACCAGATCTAGCACCATTCACTGAAGTAAACATACGATCATTGGCGAAATTCAGTGAATCTAAAAGCAATCCAGATTGTCTTTGGGGTAACATATCGATCTCTGTTCCCAATCTATTACCGTGATATTGCCCTATTGTAAGAGCAGCCTTGGGAGGATTCCCATTGCTGATGATCCCAACATGAGTTCTTCCAGCCGATGTGTCATACGAGGTTAGGAGGTGCTTCATTACTGCTTTCTGCGCCATGAATCGTGCATCTGTGTCTATGCCACTTGCTCCCATGATGAATACAAGATCAAGAAGAGGCCTAGAAGCTGCAAAAAGTGAATTTAGTACAAGTTAATAGCGCTCAGGAAATGAGCTGTATGTATTTCAAAGTATAAAAAATCCAATTCTTTCCTGTGCCAATGGCTCATAAGGTGATGCTTTATCTCTAATCAAAGCAGCCCTAAGCCACACTGCTACTGATGCAGCGAAAACTACAGCAAGGGGCTAGTTTAGTGCAAACTATGCGTATCAAATTTTCAAAGTCCATTCTCACGCATCAGACGGGAAAAATGCCAGAGGGGAGGGAAGTGGATATTATGCATAACGTCTCTGGTATGACATTGCTTGGGCTTCAACCAATGATCTTAAGATTGTGAGGAAATAGTCTAACCACCATGTCAACACCTCGGTCACACAAACACTAAGCAATACAATACTTCCATATTTTGCAAAATCATTTTCATATTCCTGCTATATTATAAAGTTAACCATACCATCACATTTCGGACAACAATCAAAAGAAGAACAAGATGACCTGCACACAAGGGACAGTGATTAGCGTGTGATAGAAAGATAGATAGGAACTCATGTAAAACGTCTAAAGCAACAGATAATTGCTAGGATTCTTATTGTCAACAATAAAGGAAGGAAAAAATATATGAAAATGTAACCATACCTCCAGCTTCCCTAATTTTAGCTTCGAGGGGACCAAGTGATAGAGGTAAGTTCTGTGTTTCATCGATATATACGGGATTTGAACTCTTCCCAGTTATGGTGTCTAACTTTTTCTGGTCGCTCTCCTTTCCGATGACAACAGGAATCACCTCAACTCCCTCTGATCTCAACTCCAACGCATCCTTCTCCAATTCGCCTGCACTGTCACTGCTGTTTCCTGTCGTCAAAAGAACCACAACTCTTTTCCCATTTGATGCTTTGTTTAATGGATTTCCAATGATGTCAGTTCTTATCATATGAAGTACCCTCCTCAGTACTTTCATACCACCAATTCTAGCCAGATGATCGACAGTTGATTCAATTTTGCTAGCATCTGTACCTTCATAAAGATTAACTGCAAGCTGTGGTTGGGAGCCGAAGCCTACAATGGCACCACGTGAGTCACTTGGAGAGAACTTGAAACTTCCAAGAGTGGCCTTAACTAGCTTTTTCATCCTTCTAAATATGGTATCATTCACGCTACTTGAGCTATCAATTGCAAAGATAATGTCTTTCTTCTCTTTTATACCTGCAAGAAAATTGAAATGGATTGGAAACCTCTATATACGCTACTGAAGTAGCCATTGTCGCAAGTATACTTGACATCAGTACTACAAAAGAGAACAAAGCAAGCTCAAACTACGCCATTATTTTCAAACAATGTGCTTCTACGATCTGTTTCCAACTCACAGAAACTTGAGAACAAAGTTCAAACAAAATTTTTCTTACGCTAATTTCGTTCCATGTTCATAAACACAATAAGAATAACACCAGATACAATAAACTACAAGTTCCAATAGAAAAATGCATAACAAATACAAACCACAGGCTCCATCTTTGCCAAAATTTACATTCCTATGAAGTTTACATACTGCCTGTTCCAAGTAACAGTTGCTGGCATATGTTAGGCCATCTGTTCCACATACAGGGGCATAAACCTCTTCGCACTTTGGACAAATACACACTGCGGTATCAACTTGCACTTGGCACACGGCAAACCTCTGGCACTTTCTCTTAGAGCATAAGTCTGAAACGTAAGGCCATAACAATTGAGATATCGAAGCTGGGGAAATTCATCTACAAATCTTATATTTGCAATTTTACACAGATGAAAATTTTTCACATTATAATGATGTTTTGTGAGAATGGATAATCTATTATGAGACAATACAATAACTTAGCAGGAAATGTATCCATTTATTATATGAAAAACAAAACCAAACACAAAATCCAAAATGCTACAAGTAATTGATTCCAATTTAACTGGTATTGATTGCAATTTAACGGTTACATGACAAGGATACCAACTATATGACGCTTCATGTAAAATAACTAGTTAGGTCAGTGGTTCCTAACCTGAGGTCTACGGTCCTGTAGGGGAACGTGAAGTGTTCTAGTGCGTTGGGAAAGGAATATCCTACCCATTCCTATATTCACATATATCACACCTCTGATGTGTGCTTTCCGTGACAGCATATTTATGATCAATAAATTTATTCTCTAGGGAACCCTAATTCAAAAATTACTTTGCAAGAGATTTACATGTAAAATAGTTTGAAAAGTTGGAGAACCACTATGCTAGATATGGAACAAAAAACTCATTACCTGGCTTTAGAGTTCTGTGCACTGGATCAATGATCCTTTCAAGCTCATCCAATGTCGGAGGAAAGAAAATAGCACCGTTCTTATGTGCCAATGGCTTTAATGCTTCCTTATCAACTTCATCTCCTAGGCTTATGACTACAAGCTTCGTTCCTTCCTTTTTAAATTGAACGGCTAGTTGATTAAGCACCTTGGAATCACCTGTATTCTTCTTGTCCACAAACATCAAAATCGATTTTGGAACACTAGGACGAGCACCTT
The DNA here is from genome assembly GCA_900291935.2 of Cassiopea xamachana. NCBI lineage: Eukaryota > Metazoa > Cnidaria > Scyphozoa > Rhizostomeae > Cassiopeidae > Cassiopea > Cassiopea xamachana. Next base: position 19,314,635 of record OLMO02000009.1, on the reverse strand, counting down.
GGTCGGTTGAGAAAACATAATTTTTCACTAACTTCAAAGCACGAGACATATCACTGCTGTCGTTATAATTACGCATTCCATCCATGATCTTCGCTGCCATTAATTTGTCAGTAACTTCTCCAATCCTTGATGTAGCTGTTGGAATGGGTCCAAGAGAAACAAATGCAGGCAACATTGCTTTCTTCGATATATCAAACTTACCAACAATATTCTTCACAAACATCTTCTGCGCTTTGAATTTTTTATCAGCATTTGGTCCAGAAGATCCAAGAAGAATGGCTAGATCAACTGGATCTGAGTGAAATATTAATATGTTTATTAAAAGATGAACTATATTCCTTACGAGGAAAAGGTAATCCCATAAAATTAGTATTAAATAAATAGATGCAATTTATAAGTAAGCTTCTGATGTATGCAAGGGGTGTGGGAGACCTGAAGACACTAAGAAATAAATGTAAAATCTGAACAAACAGAATGATTTTATTGCCTTCAAACAAATAAATAAATAACTAAAAAAGTTACCTCATTGAAATATCGAACATTTTATTGAAAGTGACGTAATACGTATCAGACGTAGAACTATGATGACATGCTATGCCATGGACACTAGAATGCTGTGAACTATCATATAACATCCAATCAACGCCTTGAATATTACTGCTGGAAGCTAGCTGTATGTGATCAAAACTATACAACTAATTTATGATTATTTATGATAACTAAACATCGGCTGAGAACATTATGTATCACTTCTCTAAATGCTATTCAATTCGAAACCATCAATAGCTTAGAAGCAATAAAAGATTTAGCCAAGAGCAGCCTAAATACTACAAATTCTTACCTTCCTTTTGCAAACCAGCTTTGATAACATAAGGTAACACATCTGGCAGCTCTTCAGGTCTGCTCCTGTGTACAACCATACCATACTTTCCAGCTGACGTTTTCAATTTAGCAGCATCTGCACTGAGACCACCAACAATCACAATTACATAACCAATATTTGACTCATTCAGCGATTTCAGTGTTGATTGAACAGTTGGCAGGTTAGGTATGCCACGATTACCACTCACATAGAGAACAACGAGCTTCTTAGCGTTCTTTCTCAAATTGCTTTCCTTATAAACAGAGTCCTTTATCAAGTTCAGCATTTCCACAATATTACCTTCACCAGGTGTGTGCTCAACTAAATCGGTTGCTAAAGAGAAGCCAGCTTTGTCAGTACTAGGAAATTTAACAATATCTTTTGGCATTGCACCACCGTATGTGAGTAGACCCACACGAGTCATTCCATTTTCAAAGTTGTATGGTTTGATAGCATTGATGATGAGATTCCTAACTCCCTTCAGGTCATTCTCAATTGAAGTTGTATCCACCGCGTATGCGACATCAAGAAGGCCAGTGTGTTCTTGAAAAAAACAGAAATGAAAGCTATACACGTGAAATTAACACAATAAGGATACACTATGAAGTTAGGTGCAACGAAAACATTCAGTATGGAATGCTCTATATCAAGGCTTTCTCATTTACACTCCGAAACATTACAGAGAAACTATGGACCTTCTAATATTCCTTGTCTCGTTTGCTATATTTCATTGACTTCGTTTTGCCATGTCTGACTGACCTCATTTGTAGGGATCATGGATCAACTGGGCTAATGGTTGAACATGACCGCGTTGTCATTTTGTACACTCTTTCACGAGCAATACAATGAAACATGTGTTTGAGGGACTTTAGAGGGCCTGCAAAGCCCTTAGGAGTTTTTTTCCTACCCCCAACCAACATCAATTACGTCACTGATGATGCATGATGCTCTACTATGCAAAAACTAGCTATCAAAGTGCCGCTAATGAAAATATTGCCGAAGGACAAGCACTGAGAAGCATCGTTTCGAAATAGCTCAAATCACAATAGAGCTCCTATAGAGAAATCTTCATTATTTCGCAATATTTAAAATTAAATTGCTTTGGAAGACATAAGGATACTTACTGCATGGGCCACTAGATTGAACATTCAACGAAAGCTTATTATTGCATGAATACTTTCTCAAATGACATTCACTTGCGTATGTCCATCCATTTGATCCACAGACCAAATTATACTTAGGATTACATTGTGGACAAACACATTCGTATGATGAAGGCGTTCTCCTACTGCATACCTTGTACACGCCACACTTAACGGATTCACATGGATCTGAAGAAAGAGGGCAATTTCGTAGGCGAATATATAAGTAGTTCTTTCGTGAATACATAGAATAAAAGGGAGAAGATCAATTTGGATTCATATCGATCTGAAAAAAATCAGCGACATAAAAAGAGAAATGAGAAAATGTAATGGCAAATTCATGGAGGAAATGGAGGTCTAGAAGTAAAAATATGAATGTAATTTGCAGCAGTATGGGTATACAATGTTAACAAAGAGAAATCTAGGAACAGGTTGCGAACTGAGTTCTGTAATACTGCAGCTGCTTAACACGGGACTGCTGAAAATCACTTTTACAAAGGTATGCGAAAAATACAGGAAATAGTTGGTATAGCCAAATGCAACAGGGTTTAAGAAATTAAACACATCCCAAATACGACACAAACCTGAATACGAAGCTCGAACAATCGGGTACATGGACGCATCCAGTTCTTCAAGTGAAGGAGGGAAGAAGAAAACCTCATTCGAAGGGAATGCAGCTGAAATGTTCTCTTTGTCTAAGCTTGGGTCCAAACCAATCACAATGACATTTATTCCTGCGTTTTTCAGCTTCTTCCCCACAGAATCTATCGCAGATTTATCGGATTTTACTTTCTCATTCACGAATATAATAAGACTCTTCTTTGCACCAGATCTAGCACCATTCATTGGGGTAAACATTCGATCACTGGCGAAATTCAGTGAATCTAAAAGCAATCCAGATTGTCTTTGTGGTAACATATCGATCTCTGCTCCCAATCTGTCACCGTGATATTGCCCTATTGTAAGAGCAGCCTTGGGAGGATTCCCATTGCTAATGATTCCCACATGAGTTCTTCCAGCCGATGTGTCATACGAAGTAAGGAGGTGCTTCGCAATGGCTTTTTGTCTCATGAATCGTACAGTCATACCTTTGCCACTTGCACCCATGATGAAAACAAGATCGAGAGGAGGCTTTGAAGCTACACAAAAGAATTTCGTAGAAATGAAAAGGAGCGTTCAAGCAATGTACATCGTGCATTGATTATCAAAGAAGATACTGTGATGTAGTGACATGAATCAAAAACCTTCTTAGTATAAAACTACTCATGATTTCTTCCATTACGTCAACATTAAGTAGAATTTGAATCAGATGTAACACCTACTATTAACAGCAAGAATAAGCATGATAATTTTAGTCCAACTACTGAATATCCATACCTAGACTAGTATGGCCAAGTCGAATAACAAGTTATACAGTAAAGAATCAAAGGAACGTGACTCACAAAAAGAAAACTATTTAACTGCAGATAACTGATGTCAACGTTATAGGCTACGAGGTAATTGGTAATTGCTAGAAGATTTACTGCAAGTGGTAAATAGAAGAAACTAATACATGGAAATTACTACATACTTCCAGCTTCTCTAATTTTTGCTTCGACGGGACCAAGTGATAAAGGTAAACTCCTTTCATTATCCACATATACAGGAGCTGTACTCTTCCCAGTTATGGCATCTAACTTCTTGCGGTCGCTCTCTCTTCCAATGACAACAGGAATCACCTCAACTCCCTCTGATCTCAACTCCAACGCATCCTTCTCCAATTCGCCTGCACTGTCACTGCTGTTCTTTCCTGTCGTCAAAAGAATCACAACTCTTTTTCCACTTGATAATTTGTTTAATGGATTTCCAATGATGTCAGATCGTATCATACGAAGTACTCTCCTCAGTACTTTCATACCACCAATTCTAGCCAGATGATCGACAGTTGATTCAATTTTGCTAGCATCTGTACCTTCATAAAGATTAACTGCAAGCTGTGGTTGGGAGCCGAAGCCTACAATGGCACCACGTGAGTCACTTGGAGAGAACTTGAAACTTCCAAGAGTGGCCTTAACTAGCTTCTTCATCCTTCTAAACATTGTATCATTCACGCTACTTGAGCTATCAATTGCAAAGACAATATCTGTCCTGTCTTTTACACCTGAAAGCAAAATAAAATGGATAATATGACTCATATGGTAGAAACTAATATAAAACTGTGCTTGCTAGGGTATTAGTATACCAGTCGCTTATACAATGCAATGGCTACACAACACTTTCAAATGCACTTTGTTATATTGAAATCTAATATAGCTACAAAGAATCTCATGAATGATGGTAAAGCACAACTTCCTACAACCAAATCTTCAGATCATGGCATGGTAATACACTCCCACGCTATAGTAATAGGCATAATATTTACAAGACCTCAAGTGAAAAGATCTAATGCAAATACATACCACAGGCTCTATCTTCGCCAAAGTTCACATTCCTATTAAGTTTACAAGCTGATTGTTTTAAGTAACAGTTACTGGCATATGTTAGACCATCTGTTCCACAAACTGGAGCATAAACCTCTTCGCACTTTGGACAAATACACACTGCGGTATCAGCTTGCACTTGGCAAATGGCAAACCTATGGCACTTTGTCTTAGAACACAAGTCTACAACACGAAGCGATACAACGTAACATATCTAGACTGAGAAAATTCCATCTGCAAATGCTAGAATAGGTATACAATATAAGAAAAGGCCAGCACTAATTGATTACAAAATGTATTGATTGTAAATGAACAGTGGTATGGGAAATCAGCTTTCTACATATTCCTATGTGGTATAAGCCTACTTGATACTATGAGATGCATATCTACAAATTGGTTGATTACCTGGCTTAAGAGTTCCGTATACCGGCTCAATGACCGTTTCCAACTCATCCAACGTCGGAGGGAAGAAAATAGCACCGTTCTTATGTGCCAATGGCTTTAATGCTTCCTTATCAACTTCATCTCCTAGGCCTATGACTACAAGCTTCGTTCCTTCTTTTTTGAATTGAGCGGCTAGTTGATTAAGCACCTTGGAATCACCCGTATTTTTCTTGTCCACAAATATCAAAATCGATTTTGGAACATTAGGCCTAGCACCTTGGTCCTTTGAGAAAACGTAATCTTTTACCAACTTTAATGCACTAGACATCTCACTGCTATCATTATAATTCCGCATTCTATCAATGATTCTCGCTGCCATCAACGAGTCAGTGACTTCTCCAATCCTTGATACAACTCTTGGAATGGGTCCAAGAGAAACAAATGCAGGCAACATTGCTTCTCTCGATATAACAAACTTCCCCACAATCCTCTTCACAATTGCCTTCTGAGCTTTGAATTTTTCAGCAGCCTTTGGTTCAGAAGATCCAAGTAGGATAGCTAGATCAACCGGATCTAATGGAAACATTGGCATGGTTAGTGCAATGTAAGGTGCTGCTCAATACATGAACACAAGATGCGAAGTTTACATTGAATACAGAGAAACAAATAATATGTCAACGTCTAACTCATGCTAGGGTACTGAACATAAAGTGATTCACTTAGAACAACAAGTAAAACTAAGGGAAGCATGACGCTATCATTGAAAGTCAAGGTGAAATCGTTTTAAAAAATGCTGTTGAAAAGTGATCTGACAAAAAACAAGACACTGAGGAAAATGAATGCCAATTAAGTATTGCTGAATATTCCAATAAAGGAACAGGCTAAATGTTAAAATTGCTAGGATTCTAAAATCATCTAAGGAATAAAGCTTCTGAAGGCTGTTCGTTGGATCATCAATGGGATAACTTACAACATAGCACTAATATTTGCGGAGAAACAATGAGAAACGTATTTGAGAGCAATAGTAATACCTTTCTTTTGCAAACCAGCTTTGATGACGAAAGGCAACACATCTGGCAGCTCTTCAGGTCTACTCCTGTGTACAACCATACCATACTTTCCAGCTGACGTTTTCAAATTAGCAGCATCTGCACTGAGACTACCAACAATCACAATTACATAACCAATATTTGACTCATTCAGTGACCTTAGAGTTGATTCAACAGTTGGCAGGCTAGGTATGCCACGATTACCATTCACATAGAGAACAACGAGCTTCTTAGCGTTCTTTCTCAAATTGCTTTCCTTATAAACAGAGTCCTTTATCAAGTTTAGTATTTTCACAATATTGCCTTCACCAGGTGTGTGCTCAACTAAATCGGTTGCTAAAGAGAAGCCAGCTTTGTCAGTACTAGGAAATTTAACAATATCTTTTGGCATTGCACCACCGTATGTGAGTAGACCCACACGAGTCGTTCCATTTTCAAGGTTGTATGGTTTGATAGCATTGATGATGAGATTCCTAACTCCCTTCAGGTCATTCTCCATTGAAGTTGTATCCACCGCATATACGACATCAAGAAGGCCAGAGTGTTCTGGAAAAATGCAGAAAAGAGAGTCATAGAAGTAAAACTGGCACATTTAGAATAAATTAGGAGTTTATGTGTATATCAACCATACGTAAAAGTACTTAGGTGGAACGAAATAATCTCTCATGGTATGCTCATTAACAAGGCGTAAATTGTAAATCTGATCAACCTGCGATTGTGTAACGACATAATGCATGATGCACTTGTACACAAATAATAACTATCAAACAGTCCTCGATGAAAAATGCTAACGTGCCCAGCAAAGAGAAATACTTTATCGAACTAGCTCATATCAAGTAACAGTCCCTACAATAACAATGCAATCTTGCCTGCAGCATTATGAAATCAGTTGCCTTTGGGTACAAAATCAGTCCAAGGAGTACGATGAAAGGATACTTACCACACGGACCACTAGACTGAACATTCAAGGAAAGTTGATTATTACATGAATACTTTCTCAAATGACATTCACTCGAGAATGTCCATCCATTTGATCCGCAAACCAAATTATACTTCGAGTGACAGTGTGGACAAATACATTCGTACGATGTGAACGCTCTTCTACTGCATACCTTGTATGCGTCACATTTAATGGAATCACATGGATCTGAAAAAATCAGCGAAATGAAAAGTGATAGGAGAGACACTTTATACTAAATACATTGGTGATATAGAGCCTTAGAATAACAAATACGAAATCGCTTCACTATATAACTGGTAGACAATGTTAGTTAAAGAGAAATCCTGGAAAAGGCTATGAAACGACTTCTGCGATAATTCAGCTGTTTCATACGAGATTCCTCAACATCACTATTACAAAGGTAAACAGAATCCAAAGAAATACACCGAATTGCAGGTATCCCCAAATGTAATAGAGTGTATCTAATTCAGTGGTTTTCATCCTTTTTGGTGGCGTCGAAAACTAAAGCAACGTTCCAGGGACTCGAGGAACCCCTGTTCACATAACTGCATAGGAGAATTGAAGTTACTGTCGATCATAGCATTTGTACACCTTCTGGCGAAAGCCCTGGCTTTCACTAGCAAAAACCGAGTGTTCCACGGAGCCCTAGTTGAAAACCACTGAGCTAATTGAACACATTCCAGATAGTATACAGACCTGGATAAAACGCTTGAGCAATCGGGTATATTGACAAATCCAATTCTTCAAGTGAAGGAGGGAAGAAGAAAACCTCATTCGAAGGGAATGCAGCTGAAATGTTCTCTTTGTCTAAGCTTGGGTCCAAACCAATCACAATGACATTTATTCCTGCGTTTTTCAGCTTCTTCCCTACGGAATCCATTGCATATTTATCGGATTTTACTTTCTCATTCACGAATACAATAAGACTCTTCTTTGCACCAGATCTAGCACCATTCGTTGAAGTAAACATACGATCATTGGCGAAATTCAGTGAATCTAAAAGCAATCCAGATTGTCTTTGTGGTAACATATCGATCTCTGCTCCCAATCTGTCACCGTGATATTGCCCTATTGTAAGAGCAGCCTTGGGAGGATTCCCATTGCTAATGATTCCCACATGAGTTCTTCCAGCCGATGTGTCATACGAAGTAAGGAGGTGCTTCGCAATGGCTTTTTGTCTCATGAATCGTACAGTCATATCTTTGTCACTTGCTCCAATGACGAAAACAAGATCGAGAGGAGGCTTTGAAGCTACACAAAAGAATTTCGTACAAGTGAGTAGTAGTAGCGTTCAAGAAATGTGCTTTGTGCATTGATTATCAAAGAAGATACAATGTGCGATGGAAAGAACACAAACAGGTTGTCATAAAGCATACAACTGATATGCATACAGAAGCACGGTATCGTGCATTGAAAATTGGATGTGAATAGTACTAACAAAAAATGAAAAAGATGATGAGTCCGTAAAAACTGTCATTTTCTACAAAATTAATAAACAGGGAGTACCAATAAAGTCCAGGGGAAAAACATATAAAAATGAAAATAAAGCAATAAAAAAATAAAAGAATTAATAAGTGGAGAAGGGACGAGAGTACTAATACTCTCCTAAAATAGACTACATATGGATTCTTCCAATTGGTGAAAAGTAGGAAGAGTGTGAAGCAGACGTAGCTAAGAACTACTACAAACATCCCAAATGAGTATGATGATTTCAGTTCAACCTATGAATATACCAATGCATGGAAATTGCTACATACTTCCAGCTTCTCTAATTTTTGCTTCGACGGGACCAAGTGATAAAGGTAAACTCCTTTCATTATCCACATATACAGGAGCTGTACTCTTCCCAGTTATGGCATCTAACTTCTTGCGGTCGCTCTCTTTTCCAATGACAACAGGAATCACCTCAACTCCCTCTGATCTCAACTCCAACGCAGCCTTCTCCAATTCGCCTGCACTGTCACTGCTGTTCTTTCCTGTCGTCAAAAGAATCACAACTCTTTTTCCACTTGACAATTTGTTTAATGGGTTTGCGAAGATGTCAGTTCTTATCATATGAAGTACTCTCCTCAGTACTTTCATACCACCAATTCTAGCCAGACGATCAACAGTCGATTCAATTTTGCTAGCATCTGTACCTTCATAAAGATTAACTGCAAGCTGTGGTTGGGAGCCGAAGCCTACAATGGCACCACGTGAGTCACTTCGAGAGAACTTGAAACTTCCAAGAGTAGCCTTAACTAGCATTTTCATCCTTCTGAACATGGTATCATTCACGCTACTTGAGCTATCAATTGCAAAGACAATATCTGTCCTGTCTTTTACACCTGAAAGCAAAACACAATGGATAATATGACTCATATGGTAGAAACTAATATAAAAATGTGCTTGCAAGAGTATTAATATACCAGTCGCATTTACAATGCACTGTCTATAACAAATTTTCAAACGCACTTTGTTATATTGAAATCAAATATAGCTACAAAGAATCTCATGAATGATGGTAAAGCACAGCTTCCTACAACCAAATCTTAACATCATGGCATGATCATAAACTCATACAGTCACATGCAATAGCAATAAGCATCATAATGTGCAAGAGACCCAGTGAGAAGATCTAGAGCAAATACATACCACAGGCTCCATCTTTGCCAAGGATCACATTCCTATTAAGTTTACAAGCTGATTGTTTTAAGTAACAGTTACTGGCATATGTTAGACCATCTGTTCCACAAACTGGAGCATAAACCTCTTCGCACTTTGGACAAATACACACTGCGGTATCAGCTTGCACTTGGCAAACGGCAAACCTATGGCACTTTGTCTTAGAACACAAGTCTACAACACGAAGCAATACAACGTAGTTCATGTTCTTATGCTGAATTTTGAAAAATGGAAAAATATCAAACATCCATTAAAATCATAGCCTAACACACAGTATACTAACTACCTAATCCTAAGAGAATAAAACTACAACATAGGAAGTGAAGAAGGTTTAGCACTAACTCATTCTAAGTTCCATTGATTGCAAATGAACAATTATACAAGAAAGACTTTCCTGAACACTACTATATGCCATAAACCTACTTGATACTATGAGATGCATATCTACGAAGTGGTTGATTACCTGGTTTAAGAGTTCCGTATACCGGTTCAATGACCGTTTCCAACTCATCCAATGTCGGAGGGAAGAAAATAGCACCGTTCTTATGTGTCAATGGCTTTAATGCTTCCTTATCAACTTCATCTCCTAGGCCTATGACTGCAAGCTTCGTTCCTTCCTTTTTGAATTGAGTGGCTAGTTGATTAAGCACCTTGGAATCACCTGTATTCTTCTTGTCCACAAATATCAAAATCGATTTTGGAACATTAGGCCTAGCACCTTGGTCCTTTGAGAAAACGTAATCTTTCACCAACTTTAATGCACTAGACATATTACTGCTGTCATTATAATTCCGCATTCTATCAATGATTCTCGCTGCCATCAACGAGTCAGTGACTTCTCCAATCCTTGATACAACTCTTGGAAAGGGTCCAAGAGAAACAAATGCAGGAAACATTGCTTCTCTCGATATATCAAACTTCCCCACAATCCTCTTCACAATTGCCTTCTGAGCTTTGAATTTTTCAGCAGCATTTGGTTCAGAAGATCCAAGCAGGAGAGCTAGATCAAGTGGATCTGATAGAAACATTGATATGTTAGTATAAAGAGAATTATTTTACTGAATAAAAGAAACAAAAATTCTGACTAATGACAAGACTAGTGAGTGATAGCTAGATCAACCGGATCTAACGGAGACAATGGAATGGTAAGAGCAATGTGAAGCTTTCATTCAATACGTGAACACAATATGCGAAATTTACATTGTATGCAGAGAAAAAAATACTACATAAACGTCTAACTTATGCTGGGGTACTGAATACAAAGTGGTTCAGCTAGAACAACAGGTACAACTAAGAAAGTTACAATGCTATGATTGTCAATCACAGCCGAAGTGTTTGTGGCAGATATTCTTGAAAAGTGATAGGAAAAAAGAGATAAATGAGTGTCAATAAATCATCCCTAAATACTCCAATAAAGTGAGAAAAAGATTATTTCATAATGTGCAACAATGGAAACTTGCGAGAGTGCACCATAATTCGTTGAGAAACAAGTAGACACGTAAGTGAGAGCAATAGTAATGCTGCTTACCCTTCTTTTGCAAACCAGCTTTAATGATAAAAGGCAACACATCTGGCAGCTCTTCGGGACTGCTCCTGTGTACAACCGTACCATACTTTCCAGCTGACGTTTTCAAATTAGCAGCATCTGCACTGAGACCACCAACAATAACAATGATATAGCCAATATTTGACTCATTCAGCGACCTTAGGGCTGATTCAACAGTTGGCAGGTTAGGTATGCCACGATTACCATTCACATAGAGAACAACGAGCTTCTTAGCGTTCTTTCTCAAATTGCTTTCCTTATAAACGGAGTCCTTTATCAAGTTCAGCATTTCCACAATATTGCCTTCACCAGGTGTGTGCTCAACTAAATCGGTTGCTAAAGAGAAACCAGCTTTGTCAGTACTAGGAAATGTAACAATGTCCTTTGGCATTGCACCACCGTATGTGAGTAGACCCACACGAGTCGTTCCATTTTCAAGGTTGTATGGTTTGATAGCATTGGTGATGAGATTCCTAACTCCCTTCAGGTCATTCTCCATTGAAGTTGTATCTACCGCGTATACGACATCAAGAAGACCAGTATGTGCTTAAAGTGTAAATCGGAAAATTAGCAAAGAAGAAGTAACTCAATAAACGTGAAATTCAAGTTATGTTTTAAATCTAAAAAATAGACAACAATCATCTGGAAGCAAAAACAGTTTTGCTAGGAATACTATTTACTAACACAAAACCCCATCCCTGAACCACATGCAGCTCTAGATATACATACTTTAAACAATAATATACATGTGCTACTATTTGGGACAGACTCACCAAAAAGTACGTTTGGGGGAAGGAGCTATAAAAGAGAAGCATTGAATTGATAAAGGTAAAAATCCAAATAGATCTCAAAGGAATAACTTTTCCTGTTTTTCGCAATTTTTATAGAAGCAAATGGTTGTTTTACACCAATCCCTTCAACAAAGACGATATCTGGATACTTACCACATGGGCCTTTAGACTGAACATTCAAGGGAAGCTGATTATTGCATGAATACTTTCTCAAATGACATTCACTTGCAAACGTCCATCTGTTTGATCCGCAAACTAAATTATACTCCGAGCTACATTGTGGGCAAATGCATTTGTATGATGTGAACTTTCTCCTACTGCACACCTTGTATGCTTCACATTTGGCAGACTGCTTGCATGGATCTGAAAAAATTGGGGAATTTGCTATAGCAAGATAGAAACAACGCTGTATTAAATGCATAGAAAAAGGGAAACGGAGAAGAGATAACTTTGACAATGTGTCATCATAGCATTAGGAGATGACGTATGTCAAATAACTTCCTGAAAAATGCCTAACAAACGAGAGATATGATAATACAGCTGGTTTATGCAGCTTTTCCTCAAATTACTACCGCAAATAAATGCTAGTCTCTTACAAAGAGAAACAACGAATAGCTAGTACCAAGCAATGCAACACAATAGTCCAAAACACAATACAAAAAAAACAAACATTGTGTAGCAAGTAACTGTGACAGATGAAGGAGAGTGCAGCTAGCTGAGCACATTCCAAGTACTTTACAAACCTGGATATGTAGCTCGAATAATCGGGTGTATGGACAAATCCAGTTCTTCGAGTACAGGAGGGAAGAAGAAGACTTCATTGGAAGGAAATGCAGCTGAAATATTCTTTCTATCTAAGCTTGGGTCCAAACCAATTACAATGACATTGATTCCTGAGTTCTTCAGCTTCTTCCCCACAGAATCTATCGCAGATTTATCGGATTTTACTTTCTCATTCACAAATACAATCAGACTCTTCTTTACACCAGATCTAGCACCATTCATTGAAGTAAACATACGATCATTGGCGAAATTCAGTGAGTCCAAAAGCAATCCAGCTTTTCTTTGCGGTAAATTATCGATCTCTTCTTTCAATCTGTCACCGTGATATTGTCCTATTGTAACAACAGCCTTGGGAGGATTCCCATTGTTGATGACCCCCACATGAGTTCTTCCATTCGATGTGTCATAGGAGGTAAGGAGGTGCTTCACAGTTGCTTTTTGCTTCATGAATCGCACGTCCTTGTCATTTGCTCCCATGATGAAAACAAGATCGAGAGGAGGTTTGGAAGCTACAAAAATGAATTTAGTACAGTATAAGTTAATTATAGGCCTCAATATGTGAGTCATGTTCACTGAATATTAAAAGCAGATGCTATAATGAAAATTATCAATAACTTTCACTGAAGAATGTAAAGTAAAGACCTATAAAATGAAGAGCTAAAAGATTTTTTATAATATTTTTAATATAATATTTTTATATTTATCTGCAAAACGTTGGTCAACTGTAGTTAGTAACTGGTGTTACCGTTCTTAACCAACAGGTAATTATTAGAAGATTTACTGCAAGTATTGCATAGAAGAAACTAATGTATGAAAGTTTAGTACATACTTCCAGATTCTCTAATTTTAGCTTCGAGTGGACCAAATGCTACAGGCAAGTTCTGTGCATCATTAACATATGCAGGAGTTGTACTCTTCCCAGTTATGGCATCTAACTTCTTGCGGTCGCTCTCTTTTCCAATGACAATAGGAATCACCTCAACTCCCTCTGATCTCAACTCCAACGCAGCCTTCTCCAATTCACCTGCACTGTCACTGCTGTTCTTTCCTGTCGTCAAAAGAATCACAACTCTTTTTCCACTTGATAATTTGTTTAATGGGTTTGCGAAGATGTCAGTTCTTATCATATGAAGTACTCTCCTCAGTACTTTCATACCACCAATTCTAGCCAGACGATCAACAGTTGATTCAATTTTGCTAGCATCTGTACCTTCATAAAGATTAACTGCAAGCTGTGGTTGGGAGCCGAAGCCTACAATGGCACCACGTGAGTCACTTCGAGAGAACTTGAAACTTCCAAGAGTAGCCTTAACTAGCTTCTTAATCTCTCTAAACATAGTATCATTCACGCTACTTGAGCTATCAATTGCAAAGACAATATCTGTCCTGTCTTTTACACCTGAAAGCAAAACACAATGGATAATACAACTCATATGGTAGAAACTAATATAAAACTGGACTTGCTAAGGTATTAATATACCAGTCGCATTTACAATACACTGGCTCCTCTAAGCTTTCGATTCGCAAAATCTAGAGCAATACATACCACAGGCTCCATTTTTGCCAAAGATCACATTCCTTCTAAGTTTACAAGCTGCTTGCCTCAAGTAACAGTTACTGGCATACGATAGACCATCTGTTCCACAAACTGGAGTATAAACCCCTTCGCACTTTGGACAAACACACATTGAGTTATCATCTTGTACTAGGCACATGGCAAACTTATGGCACTTTGTCTTAGAACACAAATCTGCAACACAAGGGAATAGTACAAGATACAGCTAACCTGAGAACATTCAATTTACGAATGGTAGATGCACAAAATTAACACTTAAGGCTTGGGTGACGTTTCCACAGCATGGTTCCACTTGAAACTATAAAAATTGAGTACGGGTAGGAATTGCGGTTCCATCATAATCATTCCAATTGAAACTGATACTTGAAACTTTGCATGATGCAACTGCATAGCTGGTGTGGAAAAAGCAAAAAGGGATAGCAGATGTGCGTCAATCGCTATTCTTCGAGCTTTGTTCACTTCCTATCTAGAACTATGTGGAACTGTTCCACAAGGTTCCACGAGTATGATTCCATTTGATATCTACTTCGCAAGCAGACACATTAGAAGTTCCAAGTGAAACCTTTGCAAGCAGTCCCGTGGAAAAGTGACGTCTACCTGTACCCAGATTGTTACGGTTCCAAGAAAACAAGCCCGGAGGGCCAGCAGTCTTACGTCATGTTCCTATGTTCACTTTTGAAGCCTTCATATTGGTTTTTTATCTGCTAAAACAATAGGCTAGCAGGGAATATACTGACTAGTCCTGAGAAAGAAGACAACAACAAAGGAAATAATGTTCGCACTAACTGATTCAAGGCTGCATTTATTGCAAATGAACAGTTATCTGAGAACTTAGCTCTAAAATACTTTTATTTGCTGTACAACTGCATGAGGCTATGGTATTGAGATGTAATGAAGTAGTTGATTACCTGGTTTAAGCTTTCCGTAAACCGGCTCAATGATGCTTTCAAGTTCATCCAACGCCGGAGGGAAAAAGACAGCACCATTCTTATGTATCAAAGGTTTTAATGCTTCCCTATCAACTTCCTCCCCTAGGCCAATAACTATAAGCTTTGTTCCATCCTTCTTAAATTGAACGGCTAGTTTATTAAGCATCTTGGAGTCACCTGTGTTCTTCTTGTCCACAAACATCAAAATCGACTTTGGAACATTAAGTCTAGCACCTTGGTCCTTTGAGAAAACGTAATTTTTCACCAACTTCAAAGCACTGGACATATTACTGCTGTCGTTGTAATTACGCATTCCATCCATGATCCTCTCTGCCATTAATTTGTCAGCAACTTCTCCAATCTTTGATATAGCTTTTGGAACAGGTCCGAGAGAAACAAATGCAGGCAACATTCCATTCCTTGATATTTTAAACTTGCCAAATATATTCTTCACAAACGTCTTCTGAGCTTTGAATTTTTCAACAGCTTTTGGTTCAGAAGATCCAAGCAGAATAGCTAGATCAAGTGGATCTGACAGAAACATTGATATGTTAGTATAATGATAAAGTTTTGTAACGGAAAATTGAAGCTTATATACCAAAATACACATTGAAACAAATTATGCCTAAATAGCTAATTCATGCAAGCAGACTGAATAAAGAGTGATTCAAGTAAATAACAATTACAACTAAGAAAGGCATAAAGCTAGCTATCACTACAGAGCAAAGCCCAGGTGCTTGCAGCAGATGTTATTGAAAAGTGACAGGATAAATAACTAACAAGAAGTATTTAACAAACGTATTCAACAAATAACTGTCAAAATATTCTAACAACAGTAAAATAACAATTACAATAAATATTTCTAAAGGAACCAAATTGTTGAAACTGCTGGGTTTATGAAATCCTTTAAAGCAAAAGGCTTCTCCAGCAAATTCGATGAGATAAGTTGCGATATGAAGCCAATATTTGCTGAGGAAAGACTAGAAAGGTATTTCCCAGCAATACTATTTCTACTTACCCTCCCTCTGCAAACCAGCTTTGATGATGAAAGGCAACACATCTGGCAGCTCTTCAGGTCTACTCCTGTGTACAACCGTGCCATACTTTCCAGCTGACGTTTTCAAATTAGCAGCATCTGCACTGAGACCACCAACAATAACAATGATATAGCCAATATTTGACTCATTCAGCGACCTTAGGGCTGATTCAACAGTTGGCAGGTTAGGTATGCCACGATTACCACTCACATAGAGAACAACGAGCTTCTTAGCGTTCTTTCTCAAATTGCTTTCCTTATAAACGGAGTCCTTTATCAAGTTCAGCATTTCCACAATATTGCCTTCACCAGGTGTGTGCTCAACTAAATCGGTTGCTAAAGAGAAGCCAGCTTTGTCAGTACTAGGAAATTTAACAATATCTTTTGGCATTGCACCACCGTATG
This sequence comes from Cassiopea xamachana, assembly GCA_900291935.2. Classification (NCBI taxonomy): domain Eukaryota; kingdom Metazoa; phylum Cnidaria; class Scyphozoa; order Rhizostomeae; family Cassiopeidae; genus Cassiopea; species Cassiopea xamachana. The sequence goes on along the minus strand of OLMO02000009.1, from coordinate 19,298,048 downwards.
TGAGTAGACCTACACGAGTCGTTCCATTTTCAAGGTTGTATGGTTTGATAGCATTGGTGATAAGATTCCTAATTCCCTTCAGGTCATTCTCAATTGAAGTTGTATCTACCGCATATACGACATCAAGAAGGCCAGTAAGAACTACAAAATATAGAAGAGAGCACTATCAAAGTACAGCTAACACTATGAGCCTAAAGTAGGTAAATCTGATCATTTAGAATTGTGCAGCAAAATACTGCACAATGCATTGTGAAATGAAAAATAGTTGTGAAAAAGCCGCCAGTGGAAAGATTGTTGATCTAACTGTTTAAAAGTCACCATTTTGCTATAGCTCAAGTCTCAGCACAGCTCCTATAAAAAAATCTCTATCTTGTGTGCAATATGAAAAAGCAGTTGGCTTTGAATACACAATCAATCAGAGATAATGATACATGGATACATACCGCACGGGCCACTAGATTGAACATTCAAAGAAAGCTGATTATTGCATGAATACTTTCTCAAATGACATTCACTTGCGTATGTCCATCCATTTGATCCACAGACCAATTTATATTTAGGGTTACATTGTGGACAAACACATTCGTATGACGTAACCGTTCTCCTACTGCATACCTTGTATGCGTCACATTTGACGGATTCACATGGATCTGAGAATATTGAGAAATTTGTCATATAACGATAGGCACAGCTCTATAGTGAATGCATAGAAAAAGGGAGACTTCGGATAGAAAAATTTAAAGTGCTCCACTATAATTTTGTTGGATGATGAGAAAAATGCCTTACAAATGACAGATATCATAATGTAGATGGCTATTACAGCAGTCCCGACGATGACTATTACAAACATATGCTAGAGTCTCTTCCAAAAGAAAAACAACTAATTGTTGGTCTTGGACAATGTACCACAATATTGGAAATGGAAGGAAGAACACAATATCTTCTTGCTAAAAATCTTGTAAGAAATTGTGAAACGAAGAAATAGAGTATATATAGGTAAACATGTTCGAAATATTTTATTTACCTGGATATATAGCTCGAACAATCGGATATAATGACAAATCCAATTCTTCGAGTGAAGGAGGGAACAAAAAAACCTCATTTGATAAAATTGCAGCTGAAATGTTCTTTCTATCTAAGCTTGGGTCCAAACCAATTACAATGACATTGATTCCTGAGTTCTTCAGCTTCTTCCCCACAGAATCTATCGCAGATTTATCGGATTTTACTTTCTCATTCACAAATACAATCAGACTCTTCTTTACACCAGATCTAGCACCATTCATTGAAGTAAACATACGATCATTGGCGAAATTCAGTGAGTCCAAAAGCAATCCAGCTTTTCTTCGCGGTAAATTATCGATCTCTTCTTTCAATCTGTCACCGTGATATTGTCCTATTGTAACAACAGCCTTGGGAGGATGGCCATTGCTGATGATCCCCACATGAGTTCTTCCATTCGATGTGTCATATGAGGTAAGGAGGTGTTTCACAATCGCCTTCTGTGTCACAAATCTTGCATCCTTGTCTTCGGCACTTGCTCCCATGATGAAAACAAGATCGAGAGGAGGCTTGGAGGCTACAAAAATGAATGCAAAAGTCAATTATAGGGCTCAGGAAGTGAATTTTTGCACCATTATCAAGCAGATGTTGCAATACCATTCAACAAAAACATTCAAAGCAGACTGTGAAGTACAGCATAGGCGTCAAATCTTTATTGGCTATAAAAGAAATTGCCATCGACGGATTCCTGCCAATAATGTGAGAATTCGCTCGAGAAGCGTGCATCTTGCGCACACCAAAAGCTGTCGACATTACAAGCAAAGATGGATGGCTTTTAATGTCCATAACTTTTGATCTACGTAAGATATAAATATAGCTCCTTCTGGAAATGTGAATTGAGGGCTTCTGAACATGCTTGCAAAATATTTTTCAATTATTCGAAATTATGTATTACCAGTTGCTTTGTAAAGATAGTAAACTATTTACCCCTCAAAAAAGTTTTCGAAAGAAATCTCGCAACACTATTGGCAGGACTCTGTCGATGGCGAATTCTTTGTTAGCCCATCATGATTTGACGCCTATGCTGTATAGAGACAAAAATGCGGAGGGAACTAAAGGTACTCGAACTGAATAAAGAAGTTTGTCAATTGCTAATAGTACCTGTTGCGGCAGTTCGAAAGTATAATGTTACAAAAATTATTCTGCAAGTACTAAATACAAGAAACGTATGCATGGAAATTTAACACATACTTCCAGATTCTCTAATTTTAGATTCGAGAGGGCCGAGTGATAAAGGCAAATTCGGTGCTTCATCGACATATACCGGAGTTGTACTCTTCCCAGTTATGGCATCTAACTTCTTGCGGTCGCTCTCTTTTCCGATGACAATAGGAATCACCTCAACTCCCTCTGATCTCAACTCCAACGCAGCCTTCTCCAATTCATCTACATTTTCACTGATGTTCTTTCCTGTCGTCAAAAGTATCACAACTCTTTTTCCACTTGATAATTTGTTTAATGGGTTTGCGAAGATGTCAGTTCGTATCATATGAAGTACTCTCCTCAGTACTTTCATACCACCAATTCTAGCCAGACGATCAACAGTCGATTCAATTTTGCTAGCATCTGTACCTTCATAAAGATTAACTGCAAGCTGTGGTTGGGAGCCGAAGCCTACAATGGCACCACGTGAGTCACTTCGAGAGAACTTGAAACTTCCAAGAGTAGCCTTAACTAGCTTCTTCATCTTTCTAAACATAGTATCATTCACGCTACTTGAGCTATCAATTGCAAAGACAATATCTATCCTTTCTTTTACACCTGAAAGCAAAAGTCAATGAATTAGTGAAGTCTATTTATGAAACAGGAGAATCAAATACAGGGCATGTACAGACTGCTTAAAAATATTTCAAACACATTTTCAAAGCTAAATTACTAAATTTCCAATACCATGCAACACATTTTCGCTTGAATTTCGAAACTACATAAAAAAGAAAAAAGTTATTTTCAATACTATATTTTATGATGCTTGTGGTAGATTTTATTCTATATTGTAAATAGTAAACCTAAGAAATACAGCATAGACTTCGTAATGCAACACTAAGCTAAAGCCATTTTGGGATATTTTGGAAGTTTCCGAGACAGAAATCCAAAACCTTTCTATAGCCATTTCGAAAAATCTCTCCTTCCCAAAGTATTTCAGGTCCTGGAAAATGTCTTTATCGACTTCCATAATTCTCCAAAACTTTGGAAAACCTGTGAAAGCCCCGCAAATATTATACCTAGACTGGCTAGGGCTTAAATATACCATTGGCATCTATAATGCACTGGCTGTACTAAATTTTCAAATACACTTTGTTATATTGAAATCAAATATAGAAGGAATCTCATGAATGATGGTAAAGCACAACTTCCTACAACCAAATCTTCAGATCATGGCATGGTAATACACTCCCTCGCTATAGTAATAGGCATAATATTTACAAGACCTCAAGTGAAAAGATCTAATGCAAATACATACCACAGGCTCTATCTTCGCCAAAGTTCACATTCCTATTAAGTTTACAAGCTGATTGTTTTAAGTAACAGTTGCTGGCATATGTTAGACCATCTGTTCCACAAACTGGCGCATAAACCTCTTCGCACTTTGGACAAATACACACTGCACTATCAGCTTGCACTTGGCAAACGGCAAATCTCTGGCACTTTGTCTTAGAACACAAGTCTGCAACACGAAGGAATACTACATAATGCAAACTGTGAAAACTGCATGTACAAATGCTAGATGCGGAATATCAATGGAGAAGACAATTGATGTCATTGTGTTGACATTTTGTGCCTGCATAATAATCTATTAAGCGCGAGTTGGCATAGTGGTTATAGAACGTATGACTCATGTGCTGAAGGCCTACGGTTCGAGCCCGACTTGAGGCCTTGACTGAATGCTCTCCCACTGTTCACCCAGCAGCAAATTGGTACCCAGTAGTAACACTGTGGAGATAAAGGCGGCGAGGAAAGGAACTGACCGCCCTAACTATTGTACTTATGGCTCAGGCTTAGTTTCCTCTATTACAAGCACTCCCTTAAGTACGAAAGTATAAGGGACTACCCTTATTATCTTCTTTTAATTAGTTTATTATGTACTAAAGTCACAGCCTAGCAGGGAATATACTGACTAGTACTGAGAGAGAACAACAAAACGGCATTGGAAAAAATGTTAGCAGTAATTGATTCAAGGCTGCATTTACTGCAAATGAACAGCTATATTAAAACCAGCTATCAAATGCTTCCATATGCCATAATTCTGTGTGGGCCTATGTTATTGAGATTAATAAAGTGGTTGAGTACCTGGTTTAAGGATTTTGTACACTGGCTCAGTAATCCTTTCAAGTTCATCCAACGCCGGAGGGAAAAAAACAGCGCCGTTCTTATGCACCAACGGCTTTAATGCTTTCTTGTCAACTTCATCTCCTAGGCCTATGACTATAAGCTTTGTTCCTTCTTTCTTGAATTGAGCTGCCAGCTGATTAAGCTCCTTTAAGTCACCTGTGTTCTTCTTGTCCACAAACATCAAAATCGACTTTGGAACATTAAGTCTAGCACCTTGGTCCTTTGAGAAAACGTAATTTTTCACCAACTTCAAAGCACTGGACATATTACTGCTGTCGTTGTAATTACGCATTCCATCCATGATCCTCTCTGCCATTAATTTGTCAGCAACTTCTCCAATCTTTGATATAGCTTTTGGAACAGGTCCGAGAGAAACAAATGCAGGCAACATTCCATTCCTTGATATTTTAAACTTGCCAAATATATTCTTCACAAACGTCTTCTGAGCTTTGAATTTTTCAACAGATTTTGGTTCAGAAGATCCAAGCAGAATAGCTAGATCAAGTGGATCTGACAGAAACATTGATATGTTAGTATAATGATAAGTTTTGTAATTGAAAATTGAAGCTTATATACGAAATTTATATGGAAACAAATAATACCTAAATTTAACAAGAGCAAGAGAAAGCGGCAGCATTTTTAAACATACATTAAAGCTTTTATCGTCCGACACAATACCTAACTTGCTGATTCATGCAAGCGGACTGAATGAACAGTGATGCACCTAAAATAACAGTTAAAACTAAGAAAGGCAAATCGCTATCACTACCAGTGAAAGTTAAGGTATTTGTAGCAAATGTTATTGAAAAGCAACAGGAAACACCTACAAGAAATATAATTCCATGAATTCAAACAAATTATTATTTAATGTTCCAAAAGCAGTGAAATAACAATTACAATAAATATCCCTAAAGGAACCGGACTGCGTGCAGAAATTGTAAAATCCCTTGAAACATAGGGCATACTACCTACCTACTAGATCGGATAAGTTACGATACAAAACCAATATTTGCCAAGAAAAAAACTAGAAAGGTATTTCCCAGCAATGATATTTCTACTTACCCTTCCTCTGCAAACCAGCTTTGATGATAAAAGGCAACATATCTGGTAACTCTTCGGGTCTGCTCGCGTGAACAACTGTACCATGCTTTCCAGCTAATGTTTTCAACTTTGCAGCATCTGCACTGAGACCACCAATAATAACAATTACATATCCAATATTTGATTCATTCAGCGATTTCAGTGTTGACTCAATAGTTGGCAGATTGGGTATGGGATGATTACCATTCACATAGAGAACAACGAGTTTCTTAGCGTTCTTTCTCAAATTGCTTCCCTTATAAACAGTGTCCTTTATCAAGTTCAGCATTTCCACAATATTGCCTTCACCAGGTGTGTGCTCAACTAAATCGGTTGCTAGAGAGAAGCCAGCTTTGTCAGTACTAGGAAATTTAACAATATCTTTTGGCATTTCACCACCATATGTGAGTAGGCCCACACGAGTTGTTCCATTTTCAAGGTGGTATGGTTGGACAGTATTAATGATGAGATTCCTAACTCCCTTCAGGTCATTCTCCATTGAAGTTGTATCTACCGCATATACCACATCAAGAAAGCCACTATGGGCTAGAAAATGTAAAAGAGAGCATTATCAAAGTACAGTTAACACTATATGCATAACATAACAGATTACTTTATATTCAAACATGGGAAAGTAATGGGTAACTTCACATGGAATATCCTCTACGTACGCACACATTGTAAATCTGCAAATTGCGTAGTAAAAAACTGCACGATGCATTGTCAAATAAATAATGGCCATCAAAAAGCCATAAATAGAAAAACTGTTGATCCAACAGCTTACGAGTCACCATTTTGCTACAGCTCAAATCTCAGTAGAGCTCCTTTAAAGACATCTTCATTTTGTGTGTAATATAAAAGAAGCAGTTGGCTTTGAAGACAGAATTTTCGAATTAGCTCAAATAAAAAATGGCGCTCCTATAGAGAAACTTTAATCTTTTTGCAATATTTAAAATCAAATTGATTATATATACAATTGGTCCAAGATGGAAGATATAAGGATACTTACCGCACGGGTCACTAGATTGAACATTCAAGGATAGCTGATTATTGCATGAATACTTTCTCAAATGGCATTCACTTGCGTATGTCCATCCATTTGATCCACAGACCAAATTATATTTAGGGTTACATTGTGGACAAACACATTTGTATGACGTAACCGTTCTCCTACTGCATACCTTGTATGCATCACATTTGACGGATTCACATGGATCTGAAAATATTGAGAAATTTGTTATATAAGGATGGAAACTGATCTCTATAGTAAATGCATAGGAAAAAGGGAAACATAGAATAGATGAATTTCAAAGTGTGTCTGGAAAAATATTAATATTGATAGAAATGTGGGTAGATGATTACGTCAAAACGACATCTAGAGAAATATTAACAAACGAGAGAAGTCATAATGCAGCTGGTTTATACTGCTTTCATGCAAATACCAACAAATCCTCTGAAAACAGCAACTGGTTATTTCTCTTCCAAAAGAGAAAAAACCAGTTACTAGTTACTGTTATCGGAAAATGTAGCACATTATATCAAAATGAAAGACAAAAAGCCAAAAATTGTGCCCCAACATATCTTGCAAGAAACTGTGATCAAGGAAATAGTGCAATTAGGCTAACAGATATGAAATAGAAAACAAACCTGGGTATGTAGCTAGAACAATCGGGTATAATGACAAATCCAATTCTTCGAGTGAAGGAGGGAACAAGAAAACCTCATTTGAAGGAGAAGCAGCTGAAATGTTCTCTGCACCTAAGCTCGGATCTAGACCAATCACAATGACATTGATTCCAGAGTTTTTCAGTTTCTTCCCAATGGAATCCATTGCAGGTTTATCGGATTTTACTTTCTCATTCACAAATACAATCAGACTCTTCTTTACACCAGATCTAGCTCCATTCATTGGGGTAAACATTCGATCAGTGGCGAAATTCAGTGAATCCAACAGTAATCCAGAATGTCTTTGTGGTAACTTATCGATCTCTTCTTTCAATCTGTCACCGTGATATTGTCCTATTGTAACAAAAGCCTTGGGAGGATTACTATTGCTGATGATCCCCACATGAGTTCTTCCAGCTGATGTGTCATATGAGGTAAGGAGGTGTTTCACAATCGCTTTCTGTTTCAAGAATCTTGCATTCTTGTCTTCGACACTTGCTTCCATGATGAAAACAAGATCGAGAGGAGGCTTGGACGCTACAAAAAATTGAATGCATAAGTGAATTATAGGGCTCAAGAAATGAACTGTGTGCATCAATTATCAAAAGGAGATGCTTCAATACCACTCGCCAACAACATACAAGGTAAGGTCTTAAATACAGAGTGTGAAGTAGTTGAGCACAACGAGGAGGGAACTAAAGATACTTGATCCAAACAAGAAGGAAGTTGGTCTGTTGCAAATAGTAGTTGATGTGACAATTAGAATGTATAATGTAACTTTTAGAACTTTACTGCAAGTAGTAAACAGTAGAATATTGTGCACGGATATTTAACACATACTTCCAGCTTCTCTAATTTTAGATTCGAGGGGACCAAGTGATAAAGGTAAATTTCTCGCATCATCGATATATACCGGAGTTGCACTCTTCCCAGTTATGGCATCTAACTTCTGTTGGTCACTCTCTCTTCCAATGACAACAGGAATCACCTCAACTCCCGCTGATCTCAACTCCAACGCAGCCTTCTCCAATTCGCCGGCATTGTCACTGCTGTTCCTTCCTGTCATCAACAGTATCAAAACTCTTTTTCCACTTGATAATTTGTTTAATGGGTTTGCGAAGATGTCAGTTCGTATCATACGCAGTACTCTCTTCATTCCTTTGATACCACCAATTCTAGTCAGACGATCGACAGTTGATTCGATTTTTCTAGCATCTGTACCTTCATAAAGATTAACTGCAAGCTGTGGTTGGGAGCCGAAGCCTATAATGGCACCACGTGAGTCACTTGAGGAGAACATGAAACTCCCAAGAGCAGCCTTTACTAGCTTCTTCATTCTTCTAAACATGGTATTATTCACACCACTTGAGCTATCAATTGCAAAGACAACATCTTTCCTCTCTTCTACACCTTAAAGTAAAACACGATGGATTTCTTGTTGTAACCATAATGGATAAGGCATCAATGAAGCACAAAATTAAGACGCTCAGTTAATGATATTTCTGTGAACTGTCGATTGCTCTGCCTTTCGTTTAATTCTACCGAAGAAGAAATCTCATGGACGACAATAGAGCAGAAGCTCTCGAAAGCTAAGCTTAAGATTACCGCATGGCATTAAACCCAGTCGTTGTGACGATTGTAAAAAAAGTTGCAAGAGCTCAATTGAGAAAATATGCAACAAATACATACCACAGGCGTCATCTTTGCCAAAGTTCACATTCCTATTAAGCTTACAAGCTGCTTGTTTTAAGTAACAGTTACTGGCATATGTTAGACCATCTGTTCCACAAACTGGAGCATAAACCTCTTTGCACTTTGGACAAATACACACTGCCGTATCAGCTTGCACTTGGCAAACGGCAAATCTCTGGCACTTTGTCTTAGAACACAAGTCTGCAACACGAAGCAATACTACATGACACAAACCGAAAGTTTCATCTACAAATGCTAGATGCGGAATTTCAAAGGAGAAGACAGTTCTTATGCTGAACTTTCTTGTTCATGTTCTTATGCTGAATTTTGAAAAAATGGAAAAAGGTTAAACAACCATTAAAATCATAGCCTAACACACAGTATACTAACTACCTAATCCTCAGAGAATAAAACTATAACATAGGAAGTGAAGAAGGTTTAGCACTAACTCATTCTAAGTTCCATTGATTGCAAATGAACAATTATACAAGAAAGACTTTCCCTAACACTACTATATGCCATAAACCTACTTGATACTATGAGATGCATATCTACGAAGTGGTTGATTACCTGGTTTAAGAGTTCCGTATACCGGCTCAATTACCCTTTCGAGCTCATCCAACGTCGGAGGGAAGAAAATAGCACCGTTCTTATGTGCCAATGGCTTTAATGCTTCCTTATCAACTTCATCTCCTAGGCCTATGACTGCAAGCTTCGTTCCTTCTTTTTTGAATTGAGCGGCTAGTTGATTAAGCACCTTGGAATCACCTGTATTCTTCTTGTCCACAAATATCAAAATCGATTTTGGAACATTAGGCCTAGCACCTTGGTCCTTTGAGAAAACGTAATCTTTCACCAACTTTAATGCACTAGACACATCACTGCTGTCATTATAATTCCGCATTCTATCAATGATTCTCGCTGCCATCAACGAGTCAGTGACTTCTCCAATCCTTGATGCAACTCTTGGAAAGGGTCCAAGAGAAACAAATGCAGGAAACATTGCTTCTCTCGATATATCAAACTTCCCCACAATTCTCTTCACAATCGCCTTCTGAGCTTTGAATTTTTCAGCAGCATTTGGTTCAGAAGATCCAAGCAGGAGAGCTAGATCAAGTGGATCTGATAGAAACATTGATATGTTAGTATAAAGAGAATTATTTTACTGAATAAAAGAAACAAAAATTCTAACTAATGACAAGACTAGTGAGTGATTCTTCTAGCCTAATATTTGTTGCCACGAAAAACATAACACAATCATTGAAAATCAAAAACAGATACTTGTGATAGGAAGGGATAAAATTTCTAGCAACAGATCTTGAAACAGGCATAAACAAATGAATTTTAACAGCTCATAAACAACTTATTCCAACAGCATTCGCATAACGTCTACAGTCCATCCTTAAAGCATAAGGTTTTATCGGGCTGCTTGCATTAGCTAGTACAATAACGGAAAGACTTGCAATACCACATCAAAAATTGCTGAGAAACAACTTGAACAGTATGTGCCAGGAATGCCTTGTCTACTTACCCTTACTCTGAAAACCAGCTCTAATAATAAAAGGCAACACATCTGGCAGCTCTTCAGATCTACTCCTGTGTACAACCATACCATACTTTCCAGCTGACGTTTTCAACTTTGCAGCATCTGCACTAAGACTACCAACAATCACAATTACATAACCAATATTCGATTCATTCAGCGACCTTAGGGTTGATTCAGCAATTGGCAGGTTGGGTATGGGACGATTACCATTCACATAAAGAACGACAAGCTTCTTAGCGTTCGTTCTTAAATTGCTTCCATTATAAACTGAGTTCTGTATCAAGTTCAGTACTTTAACAATATTCCCTTCACCAGGTGTGTGCTCAACTGCATTGGTTGTTAAAGTGAAGCCAGCTTTGTCAGTACTAGGAAATTTAACAATATCTTTTGGCATTTTACCACCATAGGTGAGTAGGCCCACGCGAGTCGTTCCATTTTCAAGGTTGTACGGTTTGACAGCATTGATGACAAGATTCCTAATTCCCATTAAATCATTCTCCATTGAAGTTGTATCTACCGCGTATACGACATCGAGAAGGCCAGTATGGTCTAGATAACGTAGATCAGAAAATCATCAATGTAGAGAGTATTACAGTGAAATGATAGTTTAAATATAAACCTAAAACTGGACCATAATTACATGGAAGGAAAATCGATTTTGACTTGCAAAAACAATCGAAAAAAATTTCTCTGAGCAATTTTCTACTCAGTATCTACATATTCTAAGCAAGCACAAGAACTCTAAATTTTGTACGTAAGCTTCATGAAAGTCGTTGATTGTAGATCCGTTGAAGGAGGAGATAAATGGATACTCACCACATGGGCCATTAGATTTAACACGCAAGGAGAGCTGATTTATGCATGAATACTTTCTCAAATGACACTCGCTCGCGTATGTCAATCTATTTGAACCACATATCAAATTATACTCCGAGATACATTGCGGACAAACACATTCGTATGACGTAGGAGTTCTTCTACTGCAAACTGTGTATGCATTACATTTGACGGACTCACATGGATCTGAAAATATTGAAAGATTTGTTCTGTGAAGATAGAAACAAATCCATGCTAAATGCATAAAAAAGGGAAAGGTAGAACGGAAAAGCTTGAAAGTGCTTCATCGTAGTTTTAGTAGCTGGTTTATGTCACAAAAATATCCTGAACAAATGTCTACCAAACGAAAGATGTGATAATGCAGCTGATTCATACAGATTTCCTACAAATGTCCATTATACATTCCAAACTCATGATAGAGTCTTCCAAAAGAAAAACAACTAGTTGTTGGCATCGGACAATGCAACACAAAATTGCAAAACTCAAAAAACCTGATATTGTCTTCCAAAACAGCTTGCAAAGACTATGTCAGAGGAAGCAGAGCTTAACTAGGATAACACACCTGGAGATGAAGCTCGAACAATGGGGTATAATGACAAATCCAATTCTTCGAGTGAAGGAGGAAACAAGAAAACCTCATTTGATAAAATTGCAGCTGAAATGTTCTCTTTGTCCATGCTTGGGTCCAAACCAATTACAATGACATTGATTCCTGAGTTCTTCAGCTTCTTCCCCACAGAATCCATTGCAGATTTATCGGATTTTACTTTCTCATTCACAAATACAATCAGACTCTTCTTTACACCAGATCTAGCTCCATTCATTGGGGTGAACATTTGATCAATGGCGAAATTCAGTGAATCCAACAGCAATCCAGATTTTCTTTGTGGTAACTTATCGATCTCTTCTTTCAATCTGTCACCGTCATATTTTCCAATTGTAACAGCAGCTTTGGGAGGATTACTATTGCTGATGATTCCCACATGAGTTCTTCCAGTCGAAGTGTCATATGAAGTAAGAAGGTGCTTCACAATTGTTTTTTGCGTCATGAATCGAACATTCATATCTTTGCCACTTAATCCCATCATGAAAACAAGATCAAGAGGCGGCCTAGAAGCTATAAAGAATAAAGTTAGTACAAGTGAATATTAGCACTCAAGGAATGCGCTATGTGCATTGACTATCAAAAGAAGATTTTGTGTTGCAGTGACATCTACCAATAACTTCTGCATACTTGGTCTAGATATGTAATCCTCCAGTAGGTCAACATAAAGTAGACTTAGCCAACAACTGCTATCCAGCAAAAGAATGCTTATGATGACTTAAAATTCTGCTGCTGTATGTTTAAAGCCAATCCATGGTAGTAACGTTAAAATACAGGGTTATAGAGTGGAGAATTAAGGAGATTTGACCTATAGTAGAAACCCGCATAAAAGACCCTAGGTTTTCCTAGGCAGCCTGAATAGGTCCCTAAGTAATAGGATGGTATTCTCGATTCTAGCTTGTAAGTAATTAACAAATTTCCAATATACTAGTCTTTCTCAAATAGTGGCGTGCACTTCCATAGGGCGACACGATGTGATGCCAAGCCAAACATATGACTCTGGCAAACAGGGTATGACCCCAGGGAACAAACATACTTATGCACTTTTTATAGATAGTGATCTTATTCATAGTCACTAAAGCAAATACTCTCTCCTTCCTAATACTTTGAGTAGGGCTTTGCAAAAAATAATTGAAAAGCACTCTTATATACAGTACATGCTCTACACTTTACACATTAGCAATGTCATCAGACAAAAGCTCTTGAAAATTTGAAAGAACAGATTTAGGCCAATGTTTACTAGTCTTGCAATCTGTTGTGTGACTAAAAAATTTTGAAAAAAGTCTTAGGGATTCCTTTACTGTTGGAATAGTAACTGTGTGTGCCTTTTAGCAAAAAATTGATCAGTACATAAACAACACATGACTCTACTCTTGAAGGTTTAAACGAAAGAACATGAAACCCATTATACAAGAACCGTTATCCGTTCCAGTCTCTTTGGAATTCTTATTTAGAGAATTCAAAAGATGAAATTGCAGTCTCAAGGAATTTATAAACACAAATCCTTATAGCGGGTGTCTACTGTATATAAAAAGAATGTTGGACAAATAGCACCTGATGTGACAATCCTAAACTAATGGCAATTGTTTGAAAATTTACTGCGAGTAGTACAAAGAAGAAGTTAATGCATAGAAATGTAGCCATACCTCCCGCTTCTCTAATTTTAGCTTCAAGAGGACCCAGTGCTAAAGGTACGTTCTGTGCATCATCAACATACACAGGATTTGAACTCTTTCCTGTTATGGCACCTAACTTCTTTTGGTCACTCTCTCTTCCAATGACAACAGGAATCACCTCAACTCCCTCTGATCTCAACTCCAACGCATCCTTCTCCAATTCGCCTGCATTGTCACTGCTGTTCCTTCCTGTCGTCAAAAGAATCACAACTCTTTTCCCACTTGATAGTTTGTTTAATGGATTTCCAATGATGTCAGATCGTATCATACGCAGTACTCTCCTCAGTACTTTCATACCACCAATTCTAGCCAGACGATCGACAGTTGATTCGATTTTTCTAGCATCCGTACCTTCATAAAGATTAACTGCAAGCTGTGGTTGGGAGCCGAAGCTTACAATGGCACCACGTGAGTCACTTGGGGAGAACTTGAAACTCCCAAGAGTAGCCTTAACTATTTCTTTCATTCTTCTGAGCATGGTATCATTCACGCTATATGAACTATCAATTGCAAAGATGATGTCTGTATTCCCTTTTATGCCTAAGAGTAAAACAAAATTAATAGGAAATTTCTGTCTACCGAAGTGGAATGTTCACTGTCACAGTTTTAGTGAAGTAGCTGTTGAGATGATCTTGGGAGCCATAATAACTAAGCTAAAAATTGATGACTGATTGTTAGGCGTAAGTCAGACGTTGTACAATGGCGCTCCAACATAACATTTCGTAAGTAAAGTGTATCACTATGTTATGTCAATAAATTAAAAATTCATGATGCTACTTACAATAAAATATAAGGGGGTGATAGAAAAAATCTAAACAAAAACTTACCGCATGCTCCATCTTTGCCGAAATTTACATTCCTACTAAGCTTACAAGCTGCCTGTCTTAAGTAACAGTCACTGGCATATGTTAGGCCATCTGTTCCACAAACTGGAGCGTAAAAGTCTTGACACTTTGGACAAATACACATTGGGCTACTAGCTTGTACTTTACACATGGCATACTTCTGACACTTTCTGGTAGAGCACAAGTCTGAAGAATAAGGTAATACCACTTGAAATATCGAAGCTGGGAAAATTTCATCTAAATCTGCTGGATGGACATAATAGAGAGATTAAGATTCTTGACAACCACGAGTACGAGTGCGAGATGCAACGCAGCGTATAATATCTGCGCACTGTGGAAGGAGTCATCATCAAGACTCATCCTCTGTAGAACGAGTTTATGCGCCAAACATTTATGGTTGAATATGACCGCTAACATGCCACTGAGAAACCTGTTTCTTTGGACAAAGTAGCATGACAGGTAGCTTATAAAAGAATTGCTCCTGATCGAGCCGCATATGCATAAGGAACAATCAAAAGAGAGGGGTTTAGCTTGGAAAGCGATATCCGATAATTTAAACAACATGGAGTATCAAGAGTTTCGTGTCTCTCCTAGGTCTGTCCGAGACCATTTCAAAAAATTAATGGATAAGTTTAAAAAGTTGGAGATTGATGAAGCAAGAGCGTCTGGAATTCAAGGAGTCGAATACTACGAAATATGCCGGGGTCTGGTGGACATGCCTGTATTTTAAATGTGAGAAAACTGGAATCTTCTCCTCACAATCTTGGACAAGCAGCGTATATTCACTTTCCTCTATTACATCATCTGAAAATAACAATGCCGCAGCCAAATACTGATCGTCCACCATGTTTCAGTAAAATCTTAACGTCATGGACTCTAAACACCAAATAGACACAGAACAAGTACAAGTGCAACGGATCATTTAACGAGGGGGGTACTCTTACTAGTACTCGTCATGGACCTAAAACTCTCTAATGAAATGATAAAGCTTGTTCAACTTAAAATGCTCGTGAACAAAAGCTGGGTAATCTACTATGCCGTAAAAAATAACTTAACAGGAACAATACGATTTTTTGTGGAATTAGAAAAACCAATTGTCCAGTGACTACTGTTTGGAGTAGCCGAATTCTAGCCGCATATCTTGCTAATGGAGATATGGATGAGCAAGAAAGTCTCTAAACATTTTATAAATACCACTAATTCAAACAAGAATATTTTATAAAGAATGACATCGTGCTTACCAGGTTTAAGAGTTCCGTAAACTGGTTCAATGATCTTTTCAAGTTCATCCAAAGTTGGAGGGAAGAAAATGGCACCGTTTTTATGTACCAATGGCTTTAACGCCTCCTTATCAACTTCATCTCCTAAGCCTACGATGACAAGCTGTGTTCCTTCTTTTTTGAATTGTGCTGCTAGTTTATTAAGAACCTTAGAGTCACCTGTATTCTTCTTGTCCACAAACATCAAAATCGATTTTGGAACATTAGGCCTAGCACCTTGATCCGTTGGAAAAACATAAGTTTTCACCAACATCAATGCACTAGATATATCACTGCTGTCATCAAAATTACTCATTGTATCCATGATCCTCGCTGCCATAACTCTGTCAGTAACTTCTCCAATTCTTGATACAACCATTGAAACGGGTCCGAGAGAAACAAATGCAGGTAACATTGCTTTTCTTGATATATCAAACTTGTTAAAAATCTTTTTCACAAATGCCTTTTGTGCTCTGAACTTCTCACCAGCATTTGGCTTAGAAGATCCAAGGAGAATAGCTAGATCAACTGGATCTGCTACAAAAGTCAGTATGATGAGCATGATAAAAATTCTATTGTTGAATTCATACAGTCAATAAATGAAATTCACAGTACATAATTGGAAGAAAATGAAATGCAAATTCCTGGTTAATGCAGGGACAATGACAAAATATTACACTGAAAATAGTATGCACAAATTAAAAAAGCAGAAATATTTCACTGCTTTCAAGTACATAAACAAATAATCAAGTTATTGAAACATGAATTTTTCTCTTGAGAGTGAAATGAGATGTATCAGACATATAACAACGAAATAAAAATGCATTTCAACAATGCTAGGGCGATCAGATTTCCGGAAAAAGAAAAGACTTTCCCCACGATACTTCTCGAAATAACTCCAACCAGACGACAATAAAGAATGCGAGCTCAACAATGGCTCAGACACCACAAGAAAAACTAGCTTAAAGCACGATAAATGCCACAATTTCTTACCCTTCCTCTGCATACCAGCTTTGATGATAAAAGGCAACACATCTGGTAACTCTTCGGGTCGTCTCTTGTGAACAACTGTACCATACTTTCCAGCTGACGTTTTCAACTTAGCAGCATCTGCACTGAGACTACCAACAATCACAATTACATAACCAATATTCGATTTATTCAGCGACCTCAGGGTTGATTCAACAGTTGGCAGGTTGGGTATGGGGCGATTACCATTCACATAGAGGATAACAAGCATCTTAGCGCTCTTTCTCAAATTGCTTTCCTTATAAACAGAGTCTTTTATCAAGTTCAGCATTTCCACAATATTACCTTCACCAGGCGTGTGCTCAACTAAATCGGTTGCTAAAGAGAAGCCAGCTTTGTCAGTACTAGGAAATTTAACAATATCTTTTGGCATTGCACCACCATATGTGAGTAGACCCACACGAGTCGTTCCATTTTCAAGGTTGTATGATTTGACACCATTAATGATCACGTTCCTAACTCCTTTCAGGTCATTTTCCATTGAAGTTGTATCTACCGCGTATACGACATCGAGAGGGCCAGTGTGTTCTAGAGAAATGCAAACAAGACAAATTATCGAAGTAAAACTAACAGAATCAGTGTTAAATAGGAGAGCATTTTCATATTTCAAGATGCAGAAAATAATTACGTAGAACGATGAAAGAAGTTGTCATGGAATGTTCCACACAAAGAGAAATATGATAAATATGCAATTTTGCAGCAATATACTTCAGGAAGCACTAGGATAAAATAAAAGTGGCCAAATGTGTCCAATAGAAACATTGCCAATGGGCCAGTAATGAGAAAAATACATTTGATATAGTTTGATTTAAATTGAACTCCGTTGAAGACATCTTCATCTTGTTTGCAGCTATAATAAAACCATTGGGTTTGGATAACCAAGTTAGTCTAAGAAAGAAGATACACGTATACTTACCACACGGACCATTAGATTGAACATTCAAGGAAAGCTGATTATTGCATGAATACTTTCTCAAATGACATTCACTTGCGTATGTCCATCCATTTGATCCACAGACCAAATCATACTTAGGGTTACATTGTGGACAAAGACATTCGTACGATGTAGCCGTTCTTCTGCTGCACACTTTGTTTGTGTCACACTTAACAGGTTCACATGGGTCTGAAAATATTGAGAAATTGGTCATGTGATGATAGGAACAGCGCTAAAGCAAATACAAAGAAAATACTTGAAATATAAAATAGAAAAAGTTGAGGGCAATATAGCTGCACATAGAGCTCATTAACTTGCTCAAACGGCGAGCGATGATCGCAGGCACGGAATGCCATGCTTTAAATGTCTGAAGGCACGTTTCATCAAAACCTGCATCTGACCATCTAGTACAATCAATTTTTTCTGCAGGCATATTTTTCTCAGATCTGCGTTCGCAGGCACAAAGTACATGTTATGAGGCCTGCTGCACATTGAGAATAATGCTAGACAGACCTGCCTATCACTAATCTAATTAAAGTGATATGAGGCAATACACCCATTCAGGGTATTCCTTGACTGAAAACCGTATAGCTTTTTTAACTACTTGCGAGGCGATGCTTACGCCCAAACACTAGCTAATTACAGATGTAACATTATGACTCTTTTACACTGTTCTACTGAATTCTAATGATGATGTTCTAATGATTATTACACAGATATATTAAAAATCTCCTCAAAAGAAATCATCCATTAGCATCCAACAATAAAATACGATATTGCAAATGAAAGAGAAACAGAGCTGAAATTCCTCCCAAATATCTTGGACAAAACTATGGCGAAGGAAACAGAATGTAGCTAATTGACGGCATTCCAAATACTTTCCACACCTGGATATGTGGCTCGAACAATCGGATATACTGACAAATCCAGTTCTTCGAGTGTGAGAGGAAACAAGAAAACCTCATTTGAAGGAAAGGCAGCCGAAATGTTCTCTTTGTCTATGCTTGGGTCCAAACCAATCACAATAACATTGATTCCTGAATTCTTCAGCTTCTTCCCCACAGAATCCATTGCAGATTTATCGAATTTTACTTTCTCATTCACGAATATAATCAGACTCTTCTTTGCACCAGATCTAGCACCATTCATTGGGGTAAACATTTGATCATTGGCGAAATTCAGTGAATCCAACAGCAATCCAGATTTTCTTTGTGGTAACTTATCGATCTCTGCTTTCAATCTGTCACCGTCATATTGTCCTATTGCAATAACAGCTTTGGGAGGATTCCCATTGCTGATGATCCCCACATGAATTCTCCCAGCCGATGTATCATACGAGGTAAGAAGGTGCTTCACAATTTCTTTTTGTGCCTTGAATCGTGCATGTGTGTCTTTGACACTCGCTCCCGTGATAAAAACAAGATCAAGAGGAGGCTTGGAAGCTACAAGAGATGAATTTAGTAGTAGTGAATTATATTGTTCAAGAAGTGAAAATTCTTGTTACACACAAAATATACAAAATCAAATTTCTAGACTTTTGCCTCATTCCTTATATTCGCACTCTGTCTTACAAGGAACCGAATGATCAGAATTATCAGAAGCATTAGTAACCCTAGTATATAATTCATCACCAATAACTATCCTACAAAATACAGATTCAAATAACAAGTCTACATAAAGTGCACCGTGAAGTGGTAGAAGCAACACCTACTATTGAGAAAAGAAAAAAGCTGCGAAAGCTTTGCAACTATCTATAGCGTCTCACACGTCTCCAAGGAATGATAGGAACGAAGTTCCTAAAAAACATCAAAATCTACGAAGATAAAATGTTATCAGCGCTAAACTGGAATCGTCTTGTGTAAATGGCCTCGTTGTATACTTTGTGAATGATACAAAAGATACGGAAATTCGCTCCTAAGCCTCTAGCCTAGAAAACTATTTATGCACTCATAGTCTTGGAGGGAGGTAAAACTACCAAAATTTGATCGGTGTGAAAAGGACATTGGTCAACTAGTGCTAAAACTGCAGATAGAAACTTATGTAACATATCGAAAATTAAAAAGTAAGCTATTATTATTTTCATTGCTAGTAACGAATAGAAGACATTGATGTATGGAAATGCAACACATACTTCCAGTTTCTCTAACTTTAGCTTCGAGGGGACCAAATGCTAAAGGCATGTTCCTTGCTTCATCGACATATACAGGATTTGTGCTATTCCCAGTTATGGCATCAAACTTATTTTGATCCCTCTCTCTTCCAATGACAACAGGTATTACCTCAACCCCCTTTGATCTTAATTCCAATGAAATCCACATCAATTCATCTGCTCTGTCACTACTGTTCTTTCCTGTCGTCAAAAGTACTACAACTCCTTTTCCACTTGATAATTTGTTTAATGGGTTTGCAATGATGTCAGTTCGTATCATATGAAGCGCTCTCTTCATTCCTTTTATACCGCCAATTCTAGCCAGACGATCGATAGTCGATTCAATTTTGCTAGCATCTGTACCTTCATAAAGATTAACTGCAAGCTGTGGTTGGGAGCCGAAGCCTACAATGGCACCACGTGAGTCACTTGGAGAGAACTTGAAACTACTAAGAGCAGCCTTAACTAGCATTTTCATCCTTCTGAACATGGTATCATTCACGCCACTTGAGCTATCAATTGCAAAGATAATGTCTTTCTTCTCACTTAGACCTGAAAGTAAAATCAACTAGACTGGAATTCCTTATCTAAAAAACGAAGTATCTAATTTCATAACTATTTTAGCTGGTGCTCAATATCTTGATGGAAAGTATGGAACGGCTAATCAAGGTATGAAGTAGTTTTTATATCTTTGACTTCTTTGACTTTAGAAATCTTAAGAATGAAGCTCATATATACTACTCGACAAGCAAATTTTATCATCGTGCCATGTTGATAAGAGCAATAGAAAGAATCTAGAACATATACACACCACAGGCTCCATCTCTGCCAAAATTCACATTCCTATTAAGTTTGCAAGATGCTTGTTTTAAGTAACAGTTACTGGCATATGTTAGACCATCTGTTCCACAAACTGGAGCATAAACCTCTTCGCACTTTGGACAAATACACACTGCGGTATCAGCTTGCACTTGGCAAACGGCAAACCTATGGCACTTTGTCTTAGAACACAAGTCTACAACACGAAGCAATACAACGTAGTTCATGTTCCTATGCTGAATTTTGAAAAATGGAAAAATATCAAACATCCATTAAAATCATAGCCTAACACACAGTATACTAACTACCTAATCCTAAGAGAATAAAACTACAACATAGGAAGTGAAGAAGGTTTAGCACTAACTTATTCTAAGTTCCATTGATTGCAAATGAACAATTATACAAGAGATGTTGCACTAATTTTATAACATGAGATGTTAGTGCTACATTTAATTGAAACTCTCCCACAGTGAGTTGATGAAGCCTCTGCTTACCTGGTATTGGTTTAAGAGTTCTGACCACCGGCACAATGATCCTTCCCAGGTCATTCAACGTCGGAGGGAAGAAAATAGCACCGTTCTTATGTGCCAATGGCTTTAATGCTTCCTTATCAACTTCATCTCCTAGGCCTATGACTACAAGCCTCGTTCCTTCTTTTTTGAATTGAGCTGCCAGCTGATTAAGCTTCTTTGAGTCACCTGTATTCTTCTTGTCCACAAAAATCAACATCGATTTTGGAACATTAAGCCTAGCACCATGATCCGTTGAAAAAACATAATTTTTCACCAACATCAATGCATTAGACATATCACTGCTGTCATTAAAATTACGCAGTCCATCCATGATTCTCGCTGCCATTAACCTGTCAGTAACTTCTCCAATTCTTGATACAACTGTTGGAACAGGTCCAAGAGAAACAAATGCAGGTAACATTGCTTTTCTTGATATATCAAACTTGTTAAAAATCTGTTTCACAAACGCCTTTTGAGCTCTGAGCTTCTCACCAGCATTTGGCTTAGAAGATCCAAGGATGATAGCTAGATCAACGGGATCTGACAGGAAAATCGGCATGATCAGTATAGGATGGACTATATTGCTCAATATGTGAAACTACATAATGAAATTCAGATTGAATAATAAGAAGGAAACAAGAAATTATATTTGGGGTGATACACATATGATGTAGGCAAAAAGGATTGAGGTCAAGAAATTTTTAGATGCTGCAGAGAGAGAGAAGGTATGTGAGAATTTAGATGCGGCTCTTTTCTAGCATTTATTCTCTTCTACATGTCATACGTTAAAACAGAACATGTAACACTACCCCCTTCATCTAAGGGGGTTCAAAATATCATTTGGCAATAAGTTCTAAATTTTTCAAATACTGCAAAGTAACGCATTTTAAGAGATTGAGGAGAACAGGCGTTTGGACGACAATTATGAAGACATATCCTGCTACTGTTAGTCATGGCATGCATACTCTGAATTATATTCCATATGACTGATCAAATATCACAATTCGTCGTTTTGATTATGGGCATTGGGGGTATTGAGGAGCAACACAAGTTAAACTTCGTAGGGGTTGGGGGGTCTACAGCTTCAAGACCATGTCTGAAAAGGAAGGAGGAGGGGGTAAAAACTTGTGAATGTTAGAAAACATTATGAATGTATGACCCCTTTATCTTCTACTTGATTACTTTTGCTACTCACCAGGGCAAGGCTGTACATTACAACCAATGACTTCATATGCCAGACCCAATCGGGAACAATTGTTGCCACCATTTTCTGGGGACGGATTATTACATTCTCTTCTTCTTTCCTTTGTGCCTCCTCCGCATGATTTCGTACAAGAAGAATACTCTGACCAACGACTGTAACCTCCGTCAACTACAAAAATCGGACAAAAATATTACTTTATTTTCCTTTTGTTTTCAAGATTCTGCTTATAAATTTTATATTCCAAATAAAGAGTATGTATATTCCATTCTCCACTAGCTGCTTAATGACTCTAAAAACTAGCCTTATAACAACAATTACGCACATTAAACAAAAAATTGGATAGAATTTGGTTTGAGTTATGGAAAGTAGTTTTCATGCTACTGATGCAGGTCTACAAAGAAAAGCTGCATGTCATGTAAAAACAAGGCACATGTGAAAAAGCGTTGCTTCATCAAATTGGAAAAAGCTGTGAGGAAAAAAGAAAGGCCGCACCTTTACGAATTCTCGCAAGCTGTAAGATGTCAGGCATTGCTTCCGGAATATTGTGTACATCTTTAATAATAGCAATCTTGCCATGATTTTGCGCAATATGCTTCAAGCGCTGACCATTAGCAGGCTCCCTACCTACATCCATAATAATATACTCGATGCCAGAATTGTTCAGCTCCTTTAATTTGCCATTAAGAATTTCAAAGTTCCCAATCGGATTTTCCCCGTTAGTAAACAGCACCAAACTCTTCTTGGTTTTTGGGCGAGTCATACTTGGTGAGAAAATTTTCTTCACTGCAAAATTAATAGCTGATATGACGTCACTAGGTCCAGGTTTGCTCTCGAGTGCATCTATCACCAGTGATAACGTAGATTTACTTGAGTTTGTAAAGAATAGCTTTGCACTTGCTTCAGAATTGTACTCAACAAGGGCAACTCGAGAAGTTTGTGTTTCAACAGGTAGCGGCTTTACCATTTCTCTAATAAACGTCCCAATCATTTTTAGCACTTCATCTCTCGAGGAAGTATCAACGGCAAAACTGATATCTGCTTCTCCGCTTATGGCTGGAAAATAATGACATGCATCCTGCAGTGATATATACTCAAATCGCAAATTTTAAATACATAAATAGCGAGGAGCTATCATTAGAGTTAAGATTGAACTCTAAACCATTTCTTTTTCCAAGTGTCTTTTAAAAGTTCCTATTAAATCTTTGCTTTTTTTCTCAATCTACACCCTCATCTCTGAAAATTGCTAAAATTCTTCCAAGAATGCAGCAACAAGATCAATTCATACAGAAACAACTTTTTGTGATTTCTCCCTGACATATGCAATTTTTCAAGGACTTTCTCTAACTTTTCCCAGATATTCTTAACTGTTATCTTCGTCTCCAGGTTTTCATTGTATTCTAAGTACACCCTGAACTCTTTATCATGCATAATGACTACTATGATGTAACATGGTTGAAAGGATGGTTATAACCCTCTTCTGATGTAACCAAGGTGAAGTCTCATATGAATTTTTCAGTGTATCATTTTGCATAATATAACAGGGTTCCTAAATCCAAACAGCAGTTTGCTGCACCACAAGAATTTTTAAGCTGTTGCATGGCGGTCCAAAAAAATGATTTAGAGAATTAGCTGCGTACACACTTTTTTCTATAACAATACCTAACTTTCTGTTGAGCCTCGATATCCGAAAATCAAAAGAATATATTAAAATCTTTGCTGCTATTTTGCTTCATTATAAAGTAAAACAAACCTGGAGCAGAATAATAAATATTGTATCGATAGTGCAAAAGTTCATCTACAAACAGTACTATAACTTGAATACATAAAACTTAAGTCTTGATTGAGCTTGAGCCATGCGTCATTCTTAAACTATTTTTAACTATCAAACATTCTGAGCCATAATATTCTTATACACTTTCTTTACATAAAAACTGTGTATTTCCTTACCACATGCTCTGTTCAATGATTGTGTGATCGAAATCTTGTCTTGGCATGAATATCTATTCAAATGGCAGGGACTTGAATATGTTCGATTGTCACTTCCACAAACCAATTGGTATTGAGGACGGCAGCTTGGGCACACACATTCGTGAGAACTGATTGAACGTCTCCAGCAAACTTTATTACTGTGACACTTTCTACTTCCTTGACATGGATCTGCATGAGGTTCCAATTAAAAAGCGAATAAGAAACTCAAACATTCAAAAGTAGAGCAATTACTATAATAACTACCAATACAAAAAAGTGGGAAGATGAAGCATTTTGAAGACCATTTTGTAAGCAATGGCATAGACTGAAATCTGCTATCCCAAGATTTTGATGAGTCTAATGTGCAGCAAAATGCTATAAAAAGTGTATTTGCCTAGCAGGATATTTGCTACGAAGGAAAAGAATGATATTTCTAAGCATGGAAAAAGACTTGTGAGAATCAATATTGAAGAAAATTCAATCATTTGCTTTTGAGAGTTAAGTTAGCCACCGGTATGTCAAAAATATACAGATTCTATTTTCAAATCATTTAAATAAAGTAATGTTCAGATATACGCTAGCAAATGTTATGCAAAATACATCATACCAGGATATGTTGATCTGGTAACAGGATATAGAGCCGTATCTAGCTCATCAAGCAACGGTGAAATGAAGAATACATGGTTTGGTGCTGAAATCGCTTTCAATTTGTCAATTGCAACTTCCCCGTTTAAACCAATTACGACAACAATAACATTGTTATCTTTCAGCTGCTTCCCAACAATTTCCAGTGCTTTCAAATCCTCATCTACATTTTCGTTGACAAAAACTACTAGACTTCTATTAAAGTCTGGCCTTCCTCCATATGCTCTTGAAAACATTCGATCATTTGCCACTCGTAATGCATCTATGAGATTTCCAGCATCATCAACACGAAGATCAGCAATGGCAGCCTTGAGGGTTGATAAATCATTCAAGTCACTAAGTTTGATGGGAATTGTTGGCAATTGTCCTACTTGAGTCACTCCAACATGAGTTTTTCCCGGTGCAATATCATACGATGTTAGCATGCGCATTAAAACTTTTTTCTGCTTTTGTAGCATTTCAGTACCTTTATGCCCAGATGACCCAAGAATAAATCCAAGGTCGAGACTTGGCTTTACAGCTGCAAATAAGTTAAAATTCTAGAGGGCTAGACAAATTTTTGAGATGATTTATGATCGTTAAACAAATTAACAGTTTGCAATAATTCATACTAATAAACAAAAAAATAGCTAAAGAAAATATATGCTAGTGAGCAAAGTTCTTAGCTAACAGTGTTAAGTATCGAGCAAAGCAAGACTTGCTGGCACAATATTGAATCTGTAGGGTTTTTTGATAGTGGTTTTTGATGATGCAACACTGAAGTTGAAGTGCCATTTCCTAGAGTAATATAAAAGCTATATTACATTTTCCTAAAGCAGTTTAGGATCAATTATCACTGGGTATAATGATCATTTCATAGCATTAAAGACTTTTTCATACCTTTTAAGTCCTTTATCTTATCTTCAAGTTGTCCGACGGCATCTTTCAGGTTATTAGGAGATTCAACCGACACTGAGCTTCCTCTCCTTCCAATGATGGCTTCAACTTCACTAGGATCAGCATTCTTGCCAACGACCACAGCAATTATGTCGACACCTTCATCTCGCAACATGCGTACTACCCTTGGCAATTCACCTGAACCATCCCCACTATTCTTTCCTGTTGTCAACAAAATAAGAACCTTCTTGGAACCCGGTCTAGTCTCACTAGCTTTTCCAATGATCTCAGAATTTACAAGTTTTAAAGCTTTGTCCATTCTCCTTACCCCTCCAACTCTAGACAATTTCTGTGCAACGTCGTTCAGCTTTGGTAGACTTGTTCCCTGTCTTGGTGTTATCAGAATCTCGGCCTTTTCGCCATATTGCACTATACCTACATTAGCCGCTGATCGTGATACAACAAAGCTTTTTAGGGATGTTAGTACAAATTCTCTCATTTTATTGAATACGTTGCTATCTACTCCTCTTGACCCATCGACAGCATAAATAACGTCTAATTGTCCATCCACACCTAAGACGTTAAAGAAGCAATATTTCAGAGAGTAAAGAAAATACACGCTTTGAATCCTGATAAGAAATTTAGGTGAGATGGCTCCACTTTATGTAGATAACTAACTCACACATGCGCCAGAGTAGGGAAATCACAGGGAAATAAAAAGGTTTCTGTAAAAACGATGAGCCAGCGTAGTTTTAATCCAAGTTCTCCCATAAACCTCATGAGCTGTTTACTGTCAAACTATCGAGAACAGGAAGCAGTTCACAGTGCAGGCCATCTATATATATATATATATATATATATATATATATATATATATATATATATATATATATATATATATATATATATATATATATATATATATATATATATATATATATATATATATATATATATATATATATAATGAGATCTAGTATGTCAATACATACCACATGCTCTATCTTTGGCTACTAGAATTTCACTTCTAAAACTGCATGCAGATGCTTGTAAGTTGCACATGTTGACATAAGTTAAACCATTTGAACCACAAACAGGTCTAATGACGGAATTCCAACTACAGTCAGGACAGACACATACTGCTTTGCTGTTCAGCATCACGCAATTTGCATACATTTGACATTTTTTAGAGAGACAAAGATCTGTAAAGAGTGTAATAAAATACAAATGTTTGTGATCTACAAAATTAAGAAAAACTCTACTGCGACAGCTAACTGCCACTAATTGGCAATTCATTAGCAGCTACTTCTGGCCTTATAAATTTACATCAGACAATATGCTCTTTGAAGAAACAGCAGCCAGGAAATGAGCGATTACAAAAATCAAAAAGTTCAAAAGAAACTTCATTTGAGAGGCCTTTGAATAAGTTTGCAATGTCCTTGCTATGAACATAAAGAATAAATTGCAAAGCAACAATGAAGCAATGAGATACATATCAAAACATGAACATCCAAGCTCAGTCAGAATCAATTCTAAGTAGGCAAGCATACCAGGTTTTAAAGCGCCTGCAATGGGGATGATAAACTTATTGATTGTCTTCAGATCCATTGGAGAGAATACAGATGGCTTGCGAGGTGTCAAAAGGTCCAGTTTATCGATATCTACTGAATCCCCTTGTGCAACGAATACTAGCTTTACTTTATCTTCTTTCAATTTTGCCGCAATTTTACTGATCTCATAGTGGTTCCCTAGATCTTTGTTATCAACAAAATACAAAATAGACTTGGGTACCCCCAGTCTTGCACCATTCCTTACAGAAAATACAGTGTTGTTGATGAAAGCCAATAAAGAGGCCATGGGAACCGTCTGCTTTCGGTTGCGTAAAGACGCAATTTTCACTGCGACATTTTCTTTGCTTGTGACCTCTCCTAGTTTCAGTTGTAAAACTGGCTGCGTATCTTTTAAAATGAATGATACAAGTGCCTTCCGCTTTGATATATCATACTTCCTAAGGATTCCATTCACAAGTTCTTTTTGAGCTTCGAACCTCTCACTTGCAAGAGACCCAGGGGAGGTTCCAAATACAAACGCAAGGTCCACGACTGGAGTGTAATCTAAAAATCAAGATATATAGAAAAATAATCGTTTAATGGTAAAACAGATAAACATAATTGAATTAAGAATAGAACTAGAAATCATAGCAATAACAAGATTAGTTCTCTCTTCATAAGCTACATCGAAAATTTGTTTTCAATTTATTATATTATTGCATGCAAATTAACAACAACTTGCAGCAAAGAGACAAGAAAAATAATGCTCTTCTTTGGATATATCTCATAGTGTTTTATCAGAAGATTGTATATATATATATATATATATATATATATATATATATATATATATATATAAATAAATAAATAAATATATAAACACACACACACACACACACACACACACACACACACACACACAAGCTTCTGAGTAAATGGCTAGGTTGGGTGTCAGAGTTTCACAAAATTGATTTAGTCATAATACACGAAACGCTGTGATCTAGAGGAACTTGTAAAATAGAATTACTTTTTCCAGGCTTCACAACATCTGGTATTACCCGTGGCAACTGACTACCAGTATCAAGCAAATGTACAAAGCCATAACGACTTCCTTTGTCCTTCAAATCTGCCAGCATTCTTCCAGATCTTCCTATAGCTACGAGTACAAAATTAATACCAGAATCATTCAGTGACCTAAATGTGAGCTCAAATTCTGTGCGATTGAGTCGGGCCTTGTCTCCATTTATCAGCAATACAACAGTCTTCAATGCATCTTGTCTTAAATTCTGCTTGCCGTAAAATGATGGCCGAATAAACTGCAATGCCTTTACTGGATCACTCTCTTCATTCTGTTGTGTCAAGGTATCTAAAAGAAGACTCATCCTGGTTTTTGATGAACCTCCGAAATCCATCAGCTTCAACGGTTTAGCGCCGTATTGCAGCAATCCAAATCTTGCATTTCCTTCCTCTACGTTAAATGGCCTGATTGACTTAGTTACAAATTTTTTGACTTCACCCAACATTTTAGGAGGAAATGTGATGTCAACAGCAAATACAATGTCGCTTACTCCAGTAATATCTAGAAAGAAAATTACTTCAATTACAGACTGGGATCAAACTATAAGGGCTGCTTAGTGTATTCAAATCTAGATGACTGTTCCCATTGCCTCTTTATGCAAAAATATGTTCAAATATGCCACACTTTTAACATATAAAAGAAGATGGAGCAATATAGAATAACGTGTATAAGTACCACACGCTTTTTCTGTCTTGAGTGTTATATTTTCCTTATTAAGACAGGAAAATCTTTTCATTTGACAAAGGCTGGCATACGTTCTTCCGTCAGAATCACACACAAAGGCATAAGAGGGATGGCAAGTGGGACATTTGCATTCAAATCTGCTTCTCGTTTTACGCACGCATTCTTCACTTCCACGACAGGCTTTGTTATGACACGGGTCTACAGCAAAAAATAGCAGGAACGGGTTACACACAAAAAGCATGAAATGAAATGAGTTTTTAATAAATCACACACACACACGTCTACATGAATTGAGCCAGGTGCAATAGATTGATAACAACCCTCAAAATCATCCCCACGCTTTTCCACGGTGCATGGCAGCAGCTTAGAAGTAAATCCATAGGTAGGGGGCTCTATTCATAACTAGCTACGGGGACTCTTTTCTTGCATGCATCTTTATAAGAAACTCTGAGGTTAATCTAAGCAGCTATATAAGATACGGTAATGACGTCTAGTAAACATCGTATTTCTAATACCCTATATCTTGCGAACTAACAATTTCTAGACAACGTTTTACATATACAATAGTCTTCTACAACAGAATAATAATTCTTATATGCTTCCCAAAAATTTACAGAGATTGCGCCCCTACACTTCCCTTTTATACCACTTATACATGGTGAATTTTTAGGTAAGGCAGGTTTATACAATAGAATCGATAAGCAGCAAGGAAAGAATGACAAGTCTCCATATAGCCGTATGACACTATAGAAAGGAGAAACAAATTGCATTATACAAAAGATAATTCAAAGCCACACAAATAGTAAAAAACAAACCTGGCTGCATAGTTTTTATTACTGGATGTAAAGCGATGTCAAGTTCATTTAAATGTGGCGGGAAGGAGAATACATCATAAAATGGTGATTTTTCTTCTTTCAAGAAAGAGGACTCAATGTCTGACGAAACATCGATAACTACCATACTAATTCCTTTGTTCTTCAGCTCTTCTCCAGTTGAATTCAATAATGCTATATCAGCGTTTAGATATCCATCAACAAACACAACTAAACTTTTTCTGAAATCTGGTCTAGCTCCAAAAACAGGTGAGAATAGTCCATTGTGAATAATCTTAAGAGCATCAGCCAAATTCCCTTTTCCTGTCACATCAACCTCATCAATTTGCTTATAAAGTCCTTTTCTATTCTTGAATTTTCCCATTTCTAAACTTATCAAAGGTGGATTGGAGTACGTAATTACTCCAACATGAGTCTTTCCAGGTGACACATCATATGAGTTTAGCAACTGCTTTATGATTCTTTTCTGATTTTGAATAGTTCTACTTGCACCAACTTCAGAGCTTCCAATCATGAATCCGATATCCAAATCTATAGGAAGTACTAGTGGAGAGAAAAGTTACTTGAACAACATGCAAAAGTAAAATTTGGACATATGGGAATGCAAGCCTGTCTAATCAACTAAACACACACAAAGACATACACAGAAACAGACATAGACAGAACACAGACAGACAGACAGACAGACAGACAGACAGACAGGCAGACAGGCAGACAGGCAGACAGGCAGACAGGCAGACAGGCAGACAGGCAGACAGGCAGACAGACATAGACACAGACACAGACACAGACATAGACACAGACACAGACATAGACACAGACACAGACACAGACATAGATACATACAGACACAGGCAGATACAGACATAAATACAGACACACATACACACACAAACACACACACACACACACACACACACACAAACAATCAGAAACAAACATAAGCACACATAAGCAAACATAAGCACACATAAGCAAACATAAGCACACATAACAATGTGCGTGTCTGTGAATGCAAATCTTGCGAAAAACGAAACCAAGTCCGTATGAAGAAATAAAACGTAATTGCTTATAAAGATACCTCCTACTTCATCCATTGCCTTTTCAAACAATCCGTAGGAACTTGGCAGCATATCAGATGATTTGACTCTAACAACGTTTCTATCAGCCAAAGTAGTAAGCTCATTAGTATTCGCTATATTTCCAAGTGACAACACCATAATATCAACCCTCCTACTTCTCAGCCTATGAGCTTCTGCTATGAGGTCACGTGCACCTGCAGCTGCATTCATCCCAGTCAATATCAATACAATAACTTTCTTTGCTTTCGGTCGAACTTCTCCAGGCTTCTCAATGAGTTCCGTGCGAACTAAACTTAATGCTTTGTTAATAAACCTTGGTCCACCAAGTCTTGATAAGGAATTGGTATATTTTCTTAACAACCATTTGGAAATTCCATATTTTGGTTTCAAGACAATTTCTGCAGTTTCCCCATACTGTACAAGGCCAATATTTACTGTATCTTTGGAAATATTAAACAAGTCAAAGGAAGAGTGAACCATTTTCTTTATACTCCTGAAAGTCGTAGAGTCCACTGTGCCTGAACCATCAATAAGGTAAATGATGTCTGCTTTCTTTTTAACTCCTAATTTAAGACAAAAACAGTTATCATTGACTAGTTATGCTAGTACAAGATGCTAATAAGGGGCGGAAAAGGAAAATTTGAAAATCTATAAAAAGCTGATGAATAGGCACTTCAAGGAAGTGCAATGAGCGTTCAGCCACCAACCGACACAGCGACGCAACACAATGAAGGCAAAGACAGGATATAAGAAACCTGCCTATGCATTTATACAGCATGAACATACATATACTAACCGCACGGCTGACTTTGTGATACGAAAGTGTTTCTTCCACTGGAACAGGCATAAGCTCTAAGATGGCAATCGCTAGCATATGAAAGTCCATCAGAACCACAAACGGGTGAGTATACCTCAGCGCAAGTGGGGCATAGGCACTCAGCCCTTCTATCTGGCGTTTGACTACATTTGCTGTAAAAGGAACAGGTTGTATTCCAGCACGGATCTAAAAAACGAAAATAAGAGGACGTAAAATGCTTACGTGGACTGTTTAACATTTGAAGCCAATCGTGAAATTATAACTAGTAATTATGAAAGCTAGAGTTGGGCAAGGGCATGTAAAAAATGTAATCTTAAAATACCATAATGCAATGAATAAAAATTTGTTAAAGTATTGACTTTCCTGGTAATATTTTGCGCTATTCAACTTACATTTCAAATGCAAAATAAATTGGAATTCAAAAATTAATAAATAATGACTACCTAATCACTATCAACAACTACATTGTTCCCCTGCTATTTCGAAATGTTGCAAAAAACAAAATTAACTGTTTGACTGATTAAGTTTGTATGAGTAAAATGGTGTTCATTATCTGCAGTTCAGACTTAATGATACTTGATACTTTCAAATGAAAGATGAACAAATTTCAAACCTGATTGTAGTGCTGAAGAAACTGGTTCTAGCATCTTCTTCAGATTTTTCAACGTTTTTGGAGCAAAGAAAGAATTTGGATTGTATGCAAATACATCCAAAGGTGGTTTGCTTTCATTTCTTCCAGTTGCAACAATGACAAGCTTTACTTTTCTATCCTTTAATGATTTTGCTAGAGCTTCCATTCTAGACTGCTCTCCAACTGGATTATCTTCAACAAACATTAAAATCTTCTTCTGTGCATTTGCCCTTGTACCTACAACAGTATTCAAAAACGTAGCATTTATCAGTGTTAATGCTTGGTAGAGATCGCTATTGATTCTTGGTTTCCTCAAAGCAGACACCGATTGCTTTGTCCCTTCTTTAGTCATTCTATCTCCAATTCTCCATTTAACTTGCGGTGGGTATCCATAAAGGACTGCGCCAATGAGAGTTGACTCCTGTGAGATTTTGATTTTATCTAACAATGAATATATAAACTGCTGTTGCTCAGTAAAAATTCTTGATGAAGAAGATCCAAGTAGAATCACAAGATCAGCAGGAACATTTTTGGCTACAAGGAATTAAATGACAATATTAAGCAGTGTTGAAAATGGTAATGATTAGAGCTAGTGCAATGCATAGTATTGCGTATTAAAGGTATGAAATATGATACCGCATATTACACTTCAACAGCATGTATCCATTAACTACTATGATGTAGTTAAACAGAAAAAAATACAAGTGAAAACTGCTTTCCACTTCATGACATTTCGAAAATGATTATCTTTGCAGCATCACTTTCCCGATATGTGCATATCGAAATTACAATTTTTTACAGAGGCATTTTCTATATTTTCTAGAAGGCTCAACTTTTGATAGCAATTTTCGTTTTATTTGATTCAACATAAACGTCAAAATATCATAGTTGTGTTATTTGTCAGGGGTATATTGCATTTTAATACATAAATCCAGCTGGAACCGGCTTTTTTGCAAATCATAGATGCGGCACCAGAATACCCGGCCAGCCGGATAGTCAATAACCATTTGGTAAATTATACATGTATAATACTACATCATATATGTTGAATCAAATAAAACAAAAACTGCGATCAACAGCGAAGTTTATTGGGAAAATATAGTCCATACATAAGTAATATTTGAAGAATGAGCAAATTTAATACTTCACGAAAAAGAAAGGAATTTTCACAAAATCTTTTCCAGATTCTAATAAATTCTAAAATACTTGCAACAGGGCTTTTGACACATGTATGCAAGATCATATAGAAAACTGAAATCTATAGAATGTGCAATACCATAGATGCTTATTCTTTTAAGTAAGCAATAGAACATTTCTCTTGTTCCAAAAAAATTCAAGTAAGTAATGACTATTGTCTGCAAAGTAACTCGAGCAGCCGTGATCTAGCGGTAATGCACTCGACTCAGACAAATATGGTCCTAGGTTCAAGGTCCACCACAGGCCATTGGTGACGCCAGGAAGGGTATCCGGTACTAAATGCTCATGCCAGAGCTAAAGTCCTCTCAGAGACACCCTCCAAGCCCCAAGGAATTGGGGGAAACGGAGGTAAAATCAAGTATCAAGTTGCACAGTAACTAACATGGAATCAAACTTACATGATTCATTTGCTATAGCTTTTTCTACAAGACCAAGTGCATTCTGGGGATCCTTTGATAATTTCACATTCTTAACACCGCCAAAAAGATCTGTTCCAATTTCATCCAAAGTGCTGTTCAATAATGGTTTTCCTATATTCATCATGAAGATCTTCACCCCTTCAGCCTTCAAATCATTAAGTATGGTTCTATATTCCGGCTTAGCTAGACTTTCATCTTCTCCTGTTGTCAACAACATGGCCATCTTCGTTACACCATTCCTTATACTATGGATCTTAAATTCATTTCCAATAGCAATGAGAGCAGCTTTAATCAGCCGTCTGCCACCAACTTTTACTGCCTTCATGATTCCTTTCTGCACAGCCAATTCTGAGTTACCACGGCTCAGATGTAGTGGGATCAATGGCTTATCACCACCAAATACAACTAAGCCAACATTTGCCATTTCGGGAGATATCTTGTGCAATGAAATGGCTTTCTCTAGAAAGCTTTTTATTTTACTGAATGTCCAGGTATCAACTGTTTGTGAACCATCAATTGCATAAAGTATATCGAGTTTTCCTTCTATGCCTGAAAACATAATGAATTAAATGCAAGTGACCAAAACTTTCCACTGCAAATAAGCTGCATTAGCAAAAATAAGTACCAGCCTTACATTTTTAATGAAAGACTTACAACAAAACTCTGCATTAGACTAGCTCATGGCAAAAGAGCAAGCAGCCATTTTGTATACAAGATCAGGTGACGATAAACACATCTACTCTAAAACATTTTTTCCAAGGTGTGCAAACGCATTACACAAAGCAACAGTTCTAATTAATGATTAGATCCAAATGACTTCATGTAACTTGCAATCAGCGATATAGCTAGAAATTACTTGTAAAGTACGAAAGGCAAGTTACTAATTATTTACGTAGTTCTCTTAGTTTTCTATTATTGAGCCAATATCTATCATCCTAGCAGTATCATGTTTCCCAGCATCTTAGTCCATTCGAATAGATAGCTGATAGTTAGGGGTAAAGGACCGCAACTACCTTACAGCGCAAAAGGTTGACCGTTACATTCGAAGCATAATACCATAACATCGTCCCAACATAGGCTAAGGCACCCTGCTATAACTTCCAACTTACCGCAAGATCCACTCTTTGTAGCTTTTATGATTTTCTTCGTCAAACAAGACTGTCTTTCCAAAGCGCATTGATTTGCATATGTAACACGGTCATCACCACATGCTGGCTTAAATGCCAAGTCCGTATTGCAAACAGGACATGCACAAGTAGCCGTTCCATCAACTCGTTTGATGCACTTACTATGGAATTCACACTTAACATCCTGACATGGATCTGTTCAAAAAGAGTTCGGGAAAGCTGTTACTAGGGTCGGGCAAAGAAACAAGCGCATATGGCGCCGCCCGCATGCAGCTTCAGTCCTAGCAGGCAGTCTAAGACAGCCATGACTACGTTCTTAAGTCTCTTATTTTCCTGGGATGGCAGGTGTAGGCAGAGATAGCTGCAACCGAAGTCAGCAAAACTTTTGCCGGACACTGGCTATTACACAAGTGCAAGTAGTTAATTAGGCATTATGTCCTATTAGGAAAAGAAGTAAATACATTTGCCTGAAGTAAATCTAACTAGCTGCCCTCCCCTGGGATCGTGCTCGGCAGCCACTATTTAGATTGTTCCATCAAGCCCCTATAGCCCAACATCTTCCCCCCCCCAAAGACGGGGCCCAACAGGCGCCAAACCAGTCCAAAATAGACCAATTCGAGGCCAACAGGAAACAAGTTTAGAACCTCCTAACTGAAGGACACATAGCAACCACACTAAATGTATTCAATAAAGTAGATCTTTGCATTAGCTAAGAGTCACTGCAAGATATAAGGACTCAACTCCAGGGATTTATACAATGAATTACAAGAAAGCAGTGAAGCAGAACGGAGAAGCCTAATAATGCATACCTGGCTCAATCATATTCGTGATTTGATCGACGACTGGATTTAAGCCTCCCAAATTTGAGGCTATCAACGCATCTTTTGCGGGAGCCCTTTTACCAACAAATGATCCAATCTCAACAAAAACTATTTTCACACCTCTTTCTTTCAGTTGCTTAGATACCTCTCCCAATTTTGGGTCAACTTCTTGGCCAGCATCAATGAAAACAACAACAGACTTGGTGGCATCATGTCTACCTCCTTTTTCAAACCCAAAAAATTCATCACGGGCAATTTCAATAGCCTGCAATACGTTATTTCCACGACTGTCCTGCTGGATTTTACTGATCTGCTTTAGAGTAGCCTGTTTATCAGCAACATCTCCAACCCTGAAAGCAATTTTGACACCTTCGCCATACACAATGGCACCAATCAATGTATCATCTAATGATATTGTATATTTTTCCACAATTGACTTTGCTATGTCTTTTTCCGTTTCAAGCGTCTTTTCTGAGATATGTGTGCTAGTTCCAAGAATAAGTCCCAGGTCTAATTTTACAGGCTTACCTAGAAGAGATTTTCTATGTCAATGCAAGCAATTTCTAGAAACATTCTGTCCTGATTTTCTCTCGATACTTTCGTATCTACCTTTCTACTAATGCTATTTCTATGATGGAGAGCAATACAATTTGATATTCAAACATATGTGTGAGATCTGCATTAAAAAATGGACTGTATATGCATGTAATAGCAACTTCAAAGACAATAATGATATGAGTCAAACTTCGGGGAAGAAAATCAGTAACAGCAGAAATAACTGGGCTTGTTACCCAAGAAACAGTACAAGAAGTCAAAGAATATTTTTCAATCTTATACTTAATAAACTCAAAAATATTATCTCTATGGTTGGTTTTCACAACAGCTCCAATACTCAATGGAACACAACACAGCAGTAAACAAAACCTAGTCGAATATAGAGATATATTATCTCTAAAATTGAACTCAGAGAGCTTGTAGCACAATTAGCAGCTTTCTGATTTATTGATAAGAATAATAGGAAAATAACTTCAAATAATATGAATATCAAATATTTATTTCCTCTGACAAAAAAATTAAAATGCTTCTATTGATGCATAAAAGGTCCTATACTTACTTGTGGCTCTGTTACTTTCTTCTACTATCTCTGGCAACGCTTGCTTTAGATCTCCAAAACGTGGAACTCTAATAAACCTATCGCCTTTCGCCAAGCTTTTGAACTCTTCACCTACTGCTTCTTTTCCAACTGTGACAACCATAATCGTCACATTTCTTTTTCTCAATGCATCCAGAGAAGCTTTTGCAGCACTGTCAGGAAATCCTTCTGAACTGGAACCAGCAATGAAAAAGACTATAACTTTGGCAGCACGGTCAACTCGATTTTCTCCGAACATATTCTTGTCTGCAAACACTATTGCATCACTTAATTTTCTGCTTCCACCAACTGGTGACATGTCAAAGATCCCTTGCTCCACTATAGACTTATGAATGCCGTCTGATAGTCCTAAGTTGGCTACGGTGGTACCACCAAATGTCATGAGACCAACCCGGGTTTTCTCTGAAGCAATCTGATATGCTCCCAAGGTGCCTGCCACAAACCTTTTCACTTCGCCAAAAGATTTGGTTTGAATGAACCTGGAGCCATCAAGGGCAAAAACGAGATCCAATCTTTTTCTTGCATCTACGAAAATGAAATGTAGAATGCAACGAGTGAGAAATGCAAGAAAAGATTCAACTATAAGAGTATGGCTTTTGAGCTGTTAAGTAAACATAAAATTTCTGCCACCTTAGGAAAAAGTAATTTTATTACACCATGGCAGACAAAAGGGCAAACTATTAAATCTATAAATTCAACTATGTTGAAATTGAATGAATAACTCTAGTCCAGGGTTATAAGGCATATCCGGCTTAAAAAGGAACTGCCTAAGTGAATCCCAACTTGATTATATGGAACTTACAATACCATAGTACAACTTCACTTCGAGGGGCATTTAAAGAAATTTGCAAAATAGCATGACAGCATGACATACCGCAAGCCTCCTTGCTAACTGCCTCGATATTCATCATCTGATTACACGCAGCTTTTTGAAGGTCGCATTGACTCGCATAAACCTTCCCGGTGCTACCACATACGAGAACGTAGCTATCATCATTGCACAATGGACAAACGCACTCTGCAGTATCATCAGCTTTTCTGTTGCACTTGCTGTAAAACTCACATACTAGCTGTTTGCACGGATCTAGAATATTCAAGGTAATGACAATGTGATTCACTTTAACTCTAACAACAAAACTGAGGGGGCTGAACAGCAATAGTGAGTCATCTTTGGTGCTAAGCTAGTATCTCTTTAGGATAAGGCCATCCAACTAAAGACTTTATTAAATACAGATTTAAAGATTGCCTTATGCTTAAAGTACTGAATGTAGCTAAAAAATAAATAAATGGAAAGGAAAAAATACTTGAGTGGCAATACTCTCGAACTCAATCATTGATGGGCACTTTCCAAAAGTAAAGATACCATGTCACATCTTTATAAAACCGTAAGCAGAAGATGGCTTTAGGATCATACAGCAGGAATTAATAATATTTAGTGACAGCACAACATTGCAGAATTGGCACAAAGAACTAAAATATGGAGGCCAGGAAAAAAAAAGTTATATATGTAAAAATTTGCATTGATTTTGAAAATTACCATGTTTTGAATGGGAAAGGACCGCGTCAAAGGACTCATTTAATGTTCTTGCTAAATCTGGTGTTTGAACAAGAGCCTTGCCACTTGCAATTCCTTTTGCAACTGCAGGATCTACTTCGGAGCTTGTAGCAACAACAACAACTTTGACACCGCTTTGCTTTAACTCTTTGGCAACTATTGGTAATGAACCTCCCGTTGGGTTAACATCAACAAAAATAACAAGAGTTTTTGGGATGTTTCTTCTTGCCCCATTTTCCACATTATAAAGATCATCCCGTGCAATCTCTAAAGCTTTTTGCAAATTGCTGCCACTTCTACGTCTCGCAAGTTCCTCAATTTTAGATACGGTTGCTTTCACATCACTTGTATCGCCAAATCTCCATACAAGTCTAGCACTATCATCATAGATAATGCCACCAACTACTGCAGTATCTTTTGATATATCATATTTCTCGACCATGCGTTTAGCAAGATCCTTAGCAGCGTTGAAACTTCGATCGGCATTAGCTCCATCAGCACCAAATATAAAACCCAAGTCAACTTGGATTGGTTTCACTGTGGGGAAGGGAAAATTTTAGATAAAATGCTTAACTTTGTTAAACTTTACTTCAATAGGCAAATTCTAATCAACAATTTAAGCAGAACGAAAGATAAGCTATGTCTTATCTAGGTAATGTGCTAACTTTTTCTGATTTAGAATACTTTTATATTGATTAAAGAAACAAAGGCATATAATGAACTATGTTGTAACTACACAGAAACAACCCGCATGCTATTCTCTATCAAAGTTCAATGAGCTGTTGCTAGGTGTAGTATTCTTGAATACTAAGAAGCTCTTTGAACCTGCTAGCACTTGTAATAAAATAGTTACCATAAATACCCCCAAGCAACTATTCTGATGCCATTAACTCATAATATTCATTTCACTCTATACAAAACTTGATAACAATTTGTGATATAAGTATAAGTAGCAAATATCAAGGAGCAAGAAAAGAATAATACCAGCTACTTTAGCAGAATCATCCATGACTTTTGAGTAGGAAGTTCTAAGATTCTTGACGTCATCAACAACAATTGTCTTTTCTGGCTTTGTGATACCGCTTATACTATCACCTACTTCTTTTCCTATTCCAACAATAATCGTTTCAACTTTTTGCCCTTTC
Source organism: Cassiopea xamachana (assembly GCA_900291935.2). Taxonomy (NCBI): domain Eukaryota; kingdom Metazoa; phylum Cnidaria; class Scyphozoa; order Rhizostomeae; family Cassiopeidae; genus Cassiopea; species Cassiopea xamachana. Next base: position 19,258,224 of record OLMO02000009.1, on the reverse strand, counting down.
AAATCGCTAATTGCTCTCTTCAACTTCAAACCATTATCTTTCAGATCAGACTCTACACCACCAACAATTAAAACAAGCAGCTTTCCCGCACCTGGGCCATTTTTAAACAGATTCTCAGCAACATAAGTTAAAGCATCCAGCACATTCCTTCTGCCACCAATGGGGCTCAATTCAAACAAAGCCTGCTCTACTACTGACCTGTATACACCATCTTTAAAGTTCAAGGGACTGACTACTTTATTGCCATATGTAACTAAAGACACTCGTGTTTGATTTGCAGCTATTTGGTATCCTCTACAAATTCCTTTAACAAACTCCTTCATCCTATTGAAAGATGCTTTCGAGACTAAGTTGGAGCTGTCCAGAGCAAAGGCCACATCCAGTCTCTCTGATATACCTACGAATGAAATGAAATTGGAGATGAAATTGAAATCATAAACTGAAGTAAACAACTGAGCATCAAAAATAGCCATTTCCTCGTTGAAACATTGGTAAAACATACATATCGCAGAAAATCCAATAACTAATTATTGACATAAATCATGTTGTAAAAAAATGAGGATGTGGTTCACGTGGGGGTGTGATATAGCTCTTTTTTGATTTACTGTCAAAAGCGGATAGGAATAGCCAATACGAGGATATCTCTTGTCAGAACGTTATTAGCTGTGCTCTTCACAGCGAGCCTCGATGTGGAGAGTAGATGAGGATTATCTCACGATCAGCCAATCTACATATATGGCAAATTACATAGTGATAAAGTGTGCTATTGGATAAATTTTTTAAAAATGACTTAGTATCGAAAGGAAATTATCATGAAATATCTGAAACGTGGATTCTAAGAAAGAGTGAATATAATAGTAAAGAGTTACCACAAGCATCATCTTTGATTAAGTTGATTCTTTTCTGTAGCTGGCAAGATTCCTTCTCCAGCTCACACTGAGTTGCATAAGTTCTACCATTATCACCACAAACAGGAGAGTACTGGTTGGTTTCATAACATAACGGGCAGACACACTCAGAGAAAGAAAGGGAACTTCGTACACAAGTGCTGTGAAAGGCACAAACTCGCTCCAAGCATGGATCTAGGGGATTATAGAGTTGTAACCAATAAACAATAACATACACAAAGGATCATGCATAACGTCTAAATGCCAAGCTGAGTTCACACTATGAGCGAATAGAGAAGTGAAGCGATGCGAACAATTGAAACATGACGTCAGAGGAATAGCGAAATGGAGCCGCCACAGTGTTTCTCAGGTATTTATTTTTCATACGAATTTTGAAAATACTTAAATTTATTCTTAGTGAGCTACGACTTGGCACTTGACCTAAGCAGAGTAAACTGCGGATCATTGAGAAAATAAATAAAAATTGAATGAAGATATAATGGATTGCATAAGTTAGAAAGAATACCTGGTACGGATTTCAAGGCAACTGCTGGTACTACATCGCTTAGGTCCTTGATAGGATCTTTGAGTGCTATCGTTTTTGATGGATCACTTGCAATACCGGCAAGGTCTTGCTTCTTAACTTTTGAACCAACAACCAAGACAATCACATTAACTCCGTCGTTTTTCAGCTGATTGGAGACATCGTCAAGACTTTTAACCCTGCCTATCGCTTCAGTGATAAAAACTAGGAGAGTTTTTGGCACATTTCTTCTGGCTCCTTTTGATACAGGGAGCAACTCATCACGTGCCATTTGCAATGCTCTAGCTAAATTACTGCCACCTTTTGCTAACTTCAGTTTATCTATTTTTTCATTAACAGAAGATAAGTCAATTGCCTGGCCTATCTTCCATTCAACCTTTGCATCGGCACCAAAGAGAATAGCACCAGCCAATACTCCAGTTGGGGAGACGTTGTACTTCTCTAATATTTTCTTGGCAATATTCTTTTGCATAGCTAATGCTGATTGTGAATTGTTGCTACTCGATTCAAATATGATGCCAAGATCCAAACGCAGTGGTTTTGCTATAATAAAAAGACGACGTGACGCAATTTACTAATATACTACTACTACGATATTAACATAGCTCAAATTTAAAAGATAATTGGAGGTTCAAACGAATGGTCAAAACATTCCGAAAGAGAAGCAAAGAGAAAAATCTATAGCAAAAAATACAGAAAAACAACTTCAATAATGCCAATAGCATAATTATCAATTAATTATCATTTTTGCAAAATTGTAAAGATGCCAACCTGCAAGCTTTTCACTTGCTTCCACAACGTCAGTTAATTTTGTATTGATGCGATCCATGCTGGTGACTTGCATTACCGTGTCTTTCGCTATTGCTTCAAACAATCTTTTATCATGAAAACTCTGTTCAACTCCGATAAACAAAATTTCAATGCCTTGCTTCTTCAATTCATCCAGGGAGGTTTTCAAATCTTTGTCTACTTCAATTCCAAGTCTACCAACAAGAATCATTACTAATAGCTTCTTTTTGCTCCTGCTGACAGCGTCAATAAACATGTCAGATCCAGCAAATCGTATTGCATTAGTTATGTTTCGAGTCCCTTTAACTAATCCTGCGTTTCGTAATTCACTATCAATCGCTGACCGAGAAACCCCTTCTTCAATTTCAACATTCTTCAAGGCTTTAGATCCATACATGAACACCCCAACACGTGTTTTGTCCGGTGCAAGCTTATAGGCTTTCAGGGTGCCCTTAACAAAATTTTTCTGTGCTTCAAAAGATGGATGGGATACACCATCAGAGCCGTCAAGGCCAAAGACAATGTCAACCTTGTCGTGAACACCTAACATAAAATGGCAAGAGCTAACACAGGAATGATAGGAGGAACAACAATATCTTTGAAAACAAAAGCATGAGAAATTTTTCAGCTTTTGCATCAGACATGAGTTGGAAATTAACACAAAATTCTATGGTTTGGAGGGAATTTTCTAATTGTGCTACAACCATCTCTAACTATAAATTAATTGCAACAAATAAACAACTATATATATCATTTATTCTCACCTAGATGCATTCACTCGTACAAAATTTTAAAACAGTGTTCAAGAGTAACAGATGAACTTCTAGCATCATCTAAAGCTTGTTTTGATAGCAAAGATATCATTTTTTGTATCAAATATAACAGTATATCCAAGCGATAGCAAATCAATAGCTTGGTTTCAAGGCGATAGTAGTTAATCGTCTGCTCTTGCTACGTTCAAATGACTTTTGGAAGACTGTGATAAAGACAGGACATAGCTCAGCAAACGAATTCAAAACAAAACTAGAGTTGACACGAAGACGAACTCTATTGTACACAGATGGAAGCTATGTTACTATAGCTCTCAAAAAAATCACCGCACAACTTCATGAGACATAAGTGCAGGATGTAAAAGCTCAATCTACTTTCTTCAGATACAAGAATCCTACAAAAGCAACTCAGCATCAAATATAACAAGCATTCTATTTTCAAGTTGGTTGGTATGCTGAACACCAAACATTACATTAGAAAAGAATCTCACCACACGATTGCCTTTTCACCAATTGAATTTCCTTCATCATTACACACGAAGCTTTTTTCAGTTCACAAATCGTCGCATAAGTTTTCCCGTCATCCCCACAGACTGGGGAGTATTTTTCACCATAAATGCACAAGGGGCACACACATTCTGGAGTTAAATCTGCTCGCTTAATGCATTTACTGTAGAATTCACAATTAATGTCCTTGCAGGGATCTGAAAAAATGGAAGAGAAAGTCAATGCAAAGCAAGCAATGGTACAACAATAACATCTTCCATATTATTTACCCATATTACTGTCTGTGTAATTTCGAACATGGAATAAAATTATGAAAATCTAGCAACATATCAAAGGATGGCGCTAGTTGAGGGATATAGAAAAAAAATAACAAAATTATGTAATTTAAAGTCGACTATTTACTGTAGGTGATACAGAGCTAAATTAGGGCAACAATTTACAGGATAATTACAAAAAGGAATAAATTAAAATTACAAAAATACTAGTTCATAAACAAAAGATTTGCTAATCCTGCAGCTGCAATGTTTGAATATTTTTAACATCAAATAAATATTTTTTAGAAACTCTCATAGAGCATGAAGCTCTAAACTCTCCAAGAGCTTAAAATTTCATTTGCTTACTTAAAGGAAAGGGTCTGGCTATACACGTTATTTTTTATAAGAAAATCACTATTTTGCCTGAGCCTCAATTTTCTTAACTTTTCCCGAAATTGAGCCTCAGATTTTCTTAAAGTTTTCTTAACTTTTGCTGAAATAAACTGGCTAGAGTGGTTTACACTTTCGTTAATACTATTGTATACTTGAATTTGAATTCCATCTTTAACATTTTGAATACAATAACGACGAAATTACCGATTTTTGGCCTATAAAAACACTTAATTTTGGAATTTGAGCCTCGTGGTTTTCTTACGATTTTCTTAAGATTTTGACGATTTGAGCCTCATTTTCTTATAAACGTTTTTCTTATATAAAAAAAACGTGTATTTAAAATCAGCTGCTGATTCTATGACGATTACTTAATCTTGACTATCAATCTCGAAACCTGATACATTGTTTCTACTCAAAACTGGAAGGGTAGCAACGGAGAAAAAAATGCAAACCAATAAGAAAAACCACCTGGAATGTACTTTGAAGTTGGAAGTAACAAAACATTACTGGTAAGATTCGTCAAATCATTGGACACAACAAGTTTTGAAGGGTCACTTGCAACGCCAGCGAGATCCCTCTTGTTTATATCTGATCCAGAAGCAATCACAACTACATTAATGCCTCTTTCCTTCAAGTTCTTTGCAGCATCTTCCAAGCGTATATCTTTTCCATCTGTTTTTCTAACAAACAATAAAAGCAGCTTTTGTACACCTTTCCTAGCTCCGTAAGCTGTAGAAAATAACTGATCCCGAGCTAACTGCAATGATTTTAGAATATTATTGCCGTCCTGTGGTCGTTTCAATAAATCTAGCCTCGATACTGTTGATTTCAAATCCAATACATCTCCTAGCTTCCATGCAATACTGACGTCATTTCCGTAAACGATTGCACCAATGAGAGCAGCATTTTTTGCAATTGTATATTTCTCAAATATTTTCTTTGCAGCTTCCTTCTCGGCATCAAAACGAGGTCCTGGCTGACCTCTGTAAGGTCCTAGTACGATTCCAATATCAATCTTTGCTGGCTCAGCTGAAACAGGAAATAGAATATAAATGTTGAAAGAATGTTCTAACTTGCCATGTCTTCAAATGAGAAGAGTGTTTCTACTATAGACAAAGATGCTATGATTAGCAAAATAGTACAAGCCTATTCTATAGTTTACTGATTTGAGTTTATAGCTGTTACTTTTATGGCTGTAGTACAGAAATCAGCCTCTGGAAAGGTCAAGACCCATTGGTGATATATTAAAGCAAATTGTGCACCACATCTTCTCTTGCTCTACTGTGCTACATGTCAGCAAAGAAAGTAGTAACATCCATGCTGCATTTTCTGAGAATTCAGACCAGTTTAACTGAATAGCAACAGCTGATCAATAAATGGATGAATCACTCATTTAACCTGGGGCGCAAATTGACTATTGATTGGGGGGAGGTATAGCGCGGATTGAAGTATCCTTGGTCATCCGAAGTTGAATATGGTGTATGATCATTCATCAGAAGTTTCCAAGGATCATCTTTTGCCTAAGAAAGTACAGAATCAAATTTTTTGAGGGACCCCTGCAATGATCGCTCCATGGTCACTCAATGCTTTAGTAAACTAGTTACCGGAAAAACGAACTAGAACTAGAAGAGCAAAATCGAAGAACGAATAATTCTACAACGAGGAAAGAAAGTCTAAAGACTCTACCTGCTGCTTTCCCACTAGCATCAACTATAAATGGTAGAGCCTCCTTGATGTGAGTTATTGAAGGAACCTTGGCTAGCTTTTCATCTTCCACCAACTTGTTGAGCTCTCTGGATCTTGCAATGTCACCGACAGCAACTACAACTACACTGATATTGTTTCTTTGCAATTTTTCTAATGCCATTTTAAGTTTATTGTTATCAAGCAATCGCTGTCTTGACCCAGCAACGATTAATATAAGGACACTAGCAGCATCTCTCCTCTCTCTCTTGTCGAAAATGCCCTTAAGAGTGAACTCAACGACACTAGCTAAATTACTGGGTCCACCTAATCGCTCAGCAGTTGAGATAACATGCTTTACAAAAGCCTTTGAAACAGAGCTTTCAAAGCCAACATTTATTGAGCTTACATTGCCAAACGTTAAAACAGAGACTAATGTTTTATTTCTGGAAATCTCATAAGCATCCAGCGTTCCAATAGCAAATGTTTTGATTCTCTTGAATGTATCAGCATCAACAAGTTGCGAGCCGTCCATTGCTATGACGATGTTCAGCTTTCTTGAAATTCCTGAGAGACAATGCGGCAAAAAGTTGATAGTGATGCCATTATCATGAACAAGAAGCACAAGGCATCATATGTAAGTATAATATAAACTGATGTGTTTAATATTTATTTATTGTACTGAAGAACAGTCGCAGGGATAATAGCTAGGTACTCTTTTGGAATGCTCTTTGTGCAAGAGAATGGGAAGGGGTCTTAATAGAAATAAATAGAAGAAACAAATTGTAAATAAAAAAAGCTTGCAGAGTATGCAACAAAGAAACTACAATACAGCAATATAAGGGCTGCTCGATATTTACAAGGGGTTGGTACCGAAGGAAAAAATTCTTGTCCAAAAAATCATCCCACTCAACCGTAACATATGCATAACCTTATTCCATGAGAAAAGTTCTATTACTCAATCAATTTCTTGTCGGTACCAAACCATCTGTAAATAACAAATGATCCTGAATCTGAATGGAACAGTACCAAACAGAGGAGAGCGGGTGACACATGATTACCCAAGACAGCTAAAACAGGGTCAACATAATTATTGTGCAAGTATGCAATTGAAAAATTCTGTATAATTTACCACAGGCTTCTTCTTTTGCTACGCTGATGGGCTTCTTAATCTTGCATGATTCTTTTTCAAGTTCACACTTGTCCGCATAAGTCTTTCCATCATCACCACAGACAGGAGCATATCTTTTCTCGTTGCAAAAAGGACATATACACTCTGCTGTATTATCAGCTCTACTAAGACATTTGCTATGATGGTAACATTTAAGAAATGTGCAAGGGCCTACAAAGCATAAACATAAGCATGTGTACACTCATGTGTGTATGCATGTATGGACACTTTCTTTAAAAGGTACTAAAATGAAAACGTGAATTAATAAGAAATTTTCAAGGATTTAATGACAGTCCTTGCGTAGGAAATGCTTGAGGAAAAGTTAAACACGTGGAACCCCAATAATGAACAGTTGGAAGACCAGATACAAGACGCCAGAGTTTTATGTTTTGTGCTTCGTTTTGTCCTAAAGCATAGCAAATAAATGATAAACAAAACGAAATGATGATCTCTTTAGACTCGCAGGGCTTACAATAATTAATGAGCAAGAAGCAAATTATAAAGATTATCTGAAGGGTGAAACACTTCTGAACCTTCTAGAAGAAATATGCTAAAAAGCTTAAGTAATCATACTTTGCTAGATGAGAATAAAGGGAAAATGAACTATGTGCAACGTCCGTTCTTTATTCAACATGCTAGAAATATACAAGAACCTGAAGGGCTTCCTTAAAAAATCCAAAAATTTTTAATGAGGACGGGGAAGTTCAATCAAAAACAAACATGTTTGTATGTAGCCATGAAAATACCACTCACTCTGAGGGATCTGGGACTCAATCAAACGAATTGCTTTGCTTGTGTCCTTTGAAAAATCTCTGATACGTATCATACCAGCAGGTTCACTTGGGATATCAGAAATTGCTTTCGTAACTGCTTCGGGCCCAATGGCAACAACTATGATCTTAACTCCATTTTCTTTTAGCATCTTAGCAGCCTCGAGCAGCTTCTCATCTCTAAAACTTGCCTTATCCATTAGAATAACCAATGCTCTTGATGCATTTAGTCTAGTAGTTGCTCTGCTCCCAAACAAGTCCTTGAGTGCTAGATTAAGTGCCGCCAAAATGTTGTTTCCACGTCTCCTCCGTTGAAGCTGACGAATTGCTGTGATTGCAGACTGGCTGTTGGATTGGTCGTCGAATCGAAACAAGACCCTTGCGTCATTACTATACACAATTGCACCAAACTTCATGTTTGGGTGTGAAGAGATATACTTTTTGATCATATCTTCGATAAATTTCTTCTCAGCAACAAAATTTGAGGGAGCATTTTGACCATTAGCACCAAAAATTATGCCTAAATCTACGGGGCGTTTCTTGGCTAAAATAAAAATTTTATAATCAATAAGAAAATAAAAACTCATATTCTACTGCTTCAAAAATTGCGCTCATTTGCTGACTCTCTTTCTGGATACCTTCAAACAATACACAGGCAAGAGGTATACCTAACATCTATCACGCATCTTATCTCAAAAGCCAGAAAGAACTTGAAAAGAAAGGGGATTTCAAAATTTTATGATGATATACAAACCTTCTTGTATAACTTTAATTAATTCTGCTTTGCTTTATCTTTCAGTTGTAGGTAGATTTAATCGAATGTTGTAACTAAGAGTATGACATCACAGGTGCAACATATATGTATTGTATGTATGTAAGAAATGACTTCCGAAACGTAAATAATTCTGACAATTCATGAAATTTAATTATCAATTTCCTAAAGACAATTGAAATTACCTGCAGCTTTGCCACTTTCATCTAAAACTTTTGTAAATGCACTCTTCAATTGGTCAGCACTTTTTAAATCAAAAATGGCATTATTTTTTCTAATCGTATCGAGTTCTTTGTCACCACGTTTGCTGTTTATTGCAATGACAACAAATCGAATCTTTTGTCCAGCAAAATCTTCCAAGGAACCTTTAATATCATTCTCAAAACCTCCTTGTGAAACTGAACTGGCTGTTATCAAGAGAATAACTTTGCCTACATCTGAAGTAGTAGCGTTGTTGAAGATGCTGCTGCGTACATAATTCAAAGTAACAGCAAGTTGCCTTTCACCACCTACAGGCCTCAGACCAACTATTGCCTGTTGCACAGCAGATTTTACAGAGCCAGCCTCGAGTGCCAAATCTTCTCTCGTTTTCTCTCCAAATGTCAATAGCCCTATGCGAGTTTTTTTGTTCGATATTTCAAAAGTGTTGAGGAGCCCGTTCAGGAAATCTTTAATCTTCATAAATGTCTGAGTATTAATGTTCCGAGAGCCATCAATTAAAAAGACTACATCTAAGCGGCTAGCAATTCCTACGAAAAACGAAGTGACTTACGCAAAAAAGTAAGTTAGAGGGGCATTGCTGCTTAGAAAAAAGTGCAATACCAGAGCTGAAAAGCAACTCAGATTCTGCCAACAGCTTTATGAGTCAAGATTCAAAACAAAACCTAGTCTAGCAAACTCTAAATCATCGCAAAACAATGGTGGAGTTAATGAGGGAAACCCAGCCTCCGTAGAAATTTGAAGATAAAAACGACGAAAAAAGGGGTTACTACTGCAAATTTTCTTAGAATATAATAGAAAATTCCAAGACTATTCCGCTATGATGAAAATTCCGTCATAAAGACAATTCCGTTATGAGTACCATTCCGTTATGAAGACAATTCCCTTATGAAGACAATTCCGTTATGAAGACCATTCCATTATGAAGACAATTCCGTTATGACGAAAATTCCGTTATGAAGACAATTCCGTTATGAAGACAAGTCCTTTAAATAAAGACAATCCCATTATGATTTCATCAATTTGACACTACCATGGACGATCCCAAAACGTTTCGACCAAATTTTGGGCCATTATCAGTTGGAATTACGATCGTAACTACCGTATTTGTCACGAAAGGTGATCTCATATTTAAAAAAGACGTGCAAAGAAGCACCTACATCGGCGCTTAGATAGCAAACAGCCTATAATAGGACTCTTAACGTGATATACATTATGAAAAAACCAACATGAGGTTAACTTAAATTCATCTTCAGAGATGGAAGGAAACAGAAAGTAGATCCAATGGCTGACAGTTTAAAAAAATTCAGGATATGAAGATGAAGTCTCAAATATGCTTACCACAAGGTTCTTCTTTAGCAACACGTATGTATTTTTTATCTTTGCACGACTGGATTCTCATTCGGCAAATGCTTGAATATGTTTTCCCATCAAATCCGCATACAGGAGAATACGTTTCGTCTGGCTTGCAAATGGGGCATATGCACTCTGCCGTCCCATCCGATAGCGTCCTACATATACCATAGTAACTGCACTCGTACTTAACACAAGGGTCTGTAATGTCAAAATTGAATTTGCAACTGTGAATATAAGCCGTGACCGCTTAGTATGAATAACATACTAGGCAGTTTACTAGATAAATGACATCATCTAATAGGGCCATGTGTTGGCAGTAGAGATAGATTGCATAGTAGAAAAGGAACTGGGAAATCATACATGAACGAAGATTAGACTAGCTAGGTAGCTGCTAATGCAAAAGTAGATGTAAAAATAGGTTGACTGAGAGAGAGAAAGGGAAGGATGGAGAGATGGAGGGAGGGAGGAAAGGGAGGAAAGGGAGGAAAGGGAAGAAGAGGTAAAGGAATAATATGTAGCTTCGCTTTCTAAGCAGTTTCTATTCAGGACATGCAAGATTCTGATAGTAATTGGAACTAATCAAAATTTTGCATAACATACCACACAAAAGATGAAAAAAATGATGCACATTGACTAGCAAAATTGCATAAATTTTGTTATTTCGTGCCACCACTTTATTTAAGCAAATGCTAGCATCTCAATAGGGGTTGAGTTTTGACTTACCAGTCTTTAGTAACTTCAAAGCTTTAGCAACCACGTAATCAAGTTGCTTGGCAGGATCAGTGGCTTGAATGAAACCTCTAATATGGCTAGGAATTTCCACGATTTCTTTGTTGTAATCTTCATTCCCAAGCCTTATCACGATAATCTTAACGCCTGCATCTTTCAACTGTTTTGTAACACCTTTTGCACGACTGCTGAGTCCATCGAATTGGTCAAGGAAGAGTATCAATGCTTTCATAGCATGTCTCCTAGTATTGCTACCAATAGAAGTTAACATGCTCGTTGAAAGTTGCAAAGCTTTCTCTATGTTATATCCATGCAAATGCTTCTGAATATTTCCAATTCTCTCTATGATAGAATTCTTGTCCAAGGCCTCTCCTATCCCAAAAACTAGTCGTGCATCATTTTCATAAACAATTGCACCAACTTGAGTTGCTGCACTGGAAATCTTATGTGATGCGACAATCCTTTTTGCTATTTCTTGCTCAGCCTCGAAATTCTCTTCTGCATGCTTTCCATTTGCTCCAAAAATGAATGCAAGATCCAATGCAATTGGTTTTTCTGAAGAAAAGTAAAATAAATCCCTTGGGATTATGGATCAGCCGGTTCAAAAAAAAACTTCTCTAATAGTAGTTGGACTTAGTTGTGGTATTCCAGGTGTAGGAAATACTGCTAGCAAGGGGAAAAGCTGAGCTAAACTACTTTTTTCCTTCCCTTGGTCCTGAATTGCAACAGGAACAACTCCTCTAACAACAGACATTCAAATACAAACTTTATTTCCTGACATTCTAACATTTATACAACCTCCAATTCTGTCTTGTACTTATTCCAACTAGTAAGTTAAAGAGTATCAACAGAACCGGCGGCAGTATTTTGGTAACGTGAAAAATTCGCTGAGAATTTCAAATAGTAAACAGGACAGACATTGAATAGAGATCATCTACATTACCGCAAGTCTTTCCAAAGCTCTTTCGACTCACCTGCGTTTTTACCCATTCTCTCCTCCAATCTGCCCAATGCGCCCAGCATCATTCCAGGGCTATGAACAATTATCAAGTCTTTTGCATCATGCACCAAAGAAAGAAGACTGCTAGTGTTTTGCAGACCAACAGCAACAACAATTGGCTTTATCTTGCTTGCTAATAACTTCAAAGATAATGCCTCTAGACCCTGAAGGCCAACACTTCCCTCAAGCACTAAAATCAATAGCTGCTTGCTTGCATCTCTATGTTTACCTCGCAAAGGTTTTTGAGATACCAGCATAGCATACCCCATCGATAAAGCTCCTTCCACGTTCCGTGGACCATAGCCTTGCACAGCTTCGTCGATATAACTCTCAACAACTGACCTGTCATGTCCCAACCGCAATGGTAATAATTCCTGTGGCATATTACTGTACGACAGAATTCCCATATTGCTTCCTTCTTTTGAGATCTTAAAAGACTTGGCAAGACCTTTCAAGAGCTCCTTAGCCCCATGAAAGGTTTTCAAATCTGTCCCTGCTGTTGTATCAATAGCAAGAACTATATCGAGAGGGCGCTTTATACCTAAAGCAAAAAACCATTATCAAATTCAGAAGTGTAGCAAAGTCCTATCATTTTACAAGCTGCATATCTAAGGGCAATTAAAAAACCATTCCAATTCGACATATTAGTCTCAACACAAGCAAGGTTGGAACAAATTTGGATCATCCCACCCACTTTTTGTTGTAGAGGGAAAGTATAATAGAGTTTTATAATATTGTTCTACTTATATTGATTTAATGACAAATGTAATCAAGTTAGTTGCTGTTGAGCTCATGGGCATTATTTACAGAAATTGCACTTCACATGTCTACAGTCTGGCATCAGTGATTCATTACATCGCCTACTACAAAATTGATAGCATGCCCATGCTTCCTTACATTTTTGGTGAGTATATACAATATTTTGCATTATTCATGGACTTGCCAGCTTTGTTCAACAGAAAAAAACTGCTAACTGAAATTTAGCCTATAGAATTTAGCAATAAATTCAGGCTTTGGCTTCTTTTACCGAAGGGCTATCACTGCCCATCAATACAAAGAATCATGCAACCAGTTCACTTTTATATTTACCTTACCCTGCTACCTCGGAAACTATAGGGGAAGAAAATCTTGATTGCTCTGTTGAGCGGGTGCGAAAGCATGATGCCACCGTGATACTCATACTTTTGGCATTACTTCCTATTTTTGATACAAGCACATAACTTAATTCTCTACTGCAGAGTAAGAGCTGATTGGATCCTATGCAACAATGATAAAGTAGTTCCTGTGACCACCAGATTTCCAATGATATGGATCAATAACTGCAAGAATCCACTGAGTTCGGCAATATTTCTTATAAAGTCAAGCCTCCAGTTACCGGATACCCACCAAGTGATGATATGCTAGCATTTTAAAAGCAAAATTTCAGATATTTGGACTTTCAGAGCTTGTTTGGCCAAAAAAATTAATCTGACTTAGAAACACCAGTTGGTTTGCTGGCTCCTTTCATCTCTATAAACGATTAAATCTAATATTATAATTATCTTAGGCAGCAGATTGACTATAGTAAAGTCTATGATGATTGAATGTCACTGATTGATATTCTACAACCTTCTAGTAGATACCACTTATAGAAAATAGGTCACTCAGATGACACCAGAGCACTTGACATGCTATTTTGACCTTCTATGGTACAGTTCCTGTATGACTACTTCATCCTATCTCCAGTAGATAGTACTAAAAATTGTTGAGCGGTTATTCTTCTACCTGCCATCAAAGGAAAGCACTGAAACAGCTTTGGATACGATCTGGCATATTCATATAGAATCATATTTCAGTGACAAGCAGTGCAAATATTGCAAAGTGATTCACTTCTTCAATTCGAAAGAAATATAGACTATGACTCAACTGCTTATAGTAGGTAAGACGAGGTTTATGAAATGGACGTATTTGACTCTTTCATCATTACATAGTTTCAAATGCACTTGGCACATTGCATGCCATGCATCAAAATTTTTCACGCTTCCCTGCTGTTCTTAATAACTTTGACATGGGTGTTCAGTCCATTTGTTAGAAAATTTATTTACGTGGCTCTTGGTCTTCCTCTGCTATGTTTATTATTAAAATTTCCTTCACAAAATTGACAACAAAATGTGCTTTGCTTGAGTATGTGGCCAACCTAATGGCATCTTTGTTTGACAATGATAGACAATACAAGCATTGTTGCATCTAGCTTATTCAGGGCTTTTAACTTGTTTTGTGTGTATGAGTCTTCTGAGTATTTCCCATACCTTCATATGTCAAAGGCAATTATATCTTCAACAAGTGCTTTTGACATCATCCAGGATTCTTCACAATAGATAAGTGTTGACCTCACACGTGGCTTAATTCATCTCAATTTAGTCAAACTTGGCATAAATTTGTCCTGATCACTTTTGCTATCTTATCCCATATATATGCTCAAAACATGTTCTTTTGTTTTCCCAATTAGAGTATTCATCAGGTCGCTTTGTTTGACAGTATCACCAGCTATAGCCAAGTATCATCTGCACATTGGTGATAGTACATAATCTTGCCTTACACCAATCTATATTTAAGTTCTTACCACAATAGCTATTTCCAGAAACCTATAGTAACTACCTAAACATTATCTATTCCCTATAAACATTACATTACTTGTCATAAACCAAAGCTTCTACAAATCCCACACAACACATACACATGTATATCTGCCAATGAATTGCGCATTCAAAACCTCTACAGACACACATACTGAACTACCAGTACAAGAATCCAATTCACGACCAAGCTGCAGATGTGAAGACAAACTTCAGACTAGAACCTCCTATTAAATGCAGAAAACAGAGCATAGTATAACCTTCATCTAACCTTTTGCTTGATCACTCTCTCACTAGAATATTGCACAAAATACCTCAGACAAATTGAACACAATGACAAACGTAGACCAAGAACACTCAGCTCAGAGCACCCAACATTCACTCATGCACCAACCCAGGGGCAGCCGCAGAGCCCAGTGCAAAGGTGCTTCCCAGCTCAAGCCATTCGCAAAAGCACCACCAAACAATCACTCAACAGCCCCCGGCCGC
>OLMO02000009.1:19226906-19243176 GCA_900291935.2 Cassiopea xamachana | reverse complement strand
GCATACGTCTTTCCGTCACTTCCGCATACCGGGTCAGCTGACGATGTGGAATCGCACGCAGGACAAGAGCACTCGCCTCTTCTGTCGTTAGTCACAACGCATCTTCCGCCATGCGTGCACTTCACCTTGTCACATGGCCCTAAAAACAAGAAAATGCTCTTAAGCAGTGCTCAGCTGTGTGCACGTCTCCCTCTCTCCCCCTCTCTCCTCTCCACCATCACACTACAATCATCACAATGGCACTCTCTAGCACCACTCCATACTGCCTGTACTTTCCAGGAACAACATGCAGTGATACACAGTGCAGATCAGTAGTGAGTTTGCCATCTCAGATGACATTCCACTTGCCTTCCGTTCCTCCCACTTTATTTGCATAGATGTCTCCTATTTCTATATCTCTATATGCAAAAACTACTACCACCCTCTGTAGTGAAGCTCTTTGCCCAAACGGAAACACTTACCTGGAAGAAGATGTGTTCCTTGTTTCATAGACAATGCCGTCATCTCCTCTTACTCACCTGTTCTAGTAACTGTGAGAGACAGAGACCACTTTGTGAGATTACATATGGGGAAATGTTAGAGGCTGATAGCCACACTATGAGTTGAAGAAAATACTATAACGGAAAAGGTGCTGTTGGGGAACATTATCAGAACTATGGCTTATTTCTTCTTTTTTGGGAATGCTGATGACCACATTGTGAAATACTTTTGCCATTATTGTCTTAGGCCAAATGCTGCTTCAAGCATCCAGTTCCGTAGGAAATTTTGCTTTCAGTCGTATGAAAAATGGTCATGTGAGCACAAATGAGAAGTGGGCCAGAATTCTCTTGGTCTAAGTTTGCCATCATGGAGAAAGGTGATGCTATTGTTCAAAATTAGCTAAAATTCAAAACAAATTACTAATTCCACCTCCAGATTAGAATAACTTTAAAAAGACACCTCAATATAGAATCTAAAAACACGACCAAAAATTGATGGCATACCTCTTAGCCTTACTACTGTTTTCTGAAGATTCTTTTTCATTTCTCCATGTCTACTAGTACACGTATGATGTAGTATACTAGTGGTTCAGAAGAAAATTGGTAGCTAGGGGGGGCACTTTTCATTCATGTCTTTTACAAGAAACTAAGAATTTCGTCCATCTAGCTTTATAAGAAACTTTGAGAATGTAAGGCTTCAAAATCTTGTGAACTAACCATTTCTCACAAGTTTTAATTGCGGATGTTGTTTTCAGAAGAAGCACTTCATCTACAATAACCTATCTCAACGAAACTTACCAACTGTGGGGGCCTGTGCCCCCTACTCCTCCTCTTCTACACTACTGGTCTATACCAGTACAGTACAGCCAATGATAACATATTTGAAAGGAGTGGCCTATTGAGTACAATATATCCGACATACGTTACAAACAGGTATGAGAAGATCACCATACTTTTCTAGTGGTAATTGAGTGAATGCTATATGCCTTTGTGCTTCTGGCACTTTTTGGGGCTGAAATACTTGAGATAAAGATACGGATGCGTCTTTTCTGTACAAAGTTGGAAGATTTAAGAAACTAAAATATATTTATAGTAGTTCCCTTTTAATTAAAAATTCCACGATTAGCTAGTTCAAAGTTGAATAAAGTTGTCAGCATGTTTGTAAAAGGCGATTTCAAATGGGTTATTTTTTTCTGGATAAGTTCCTTCATAATCCATTTTTTATAGAGTGACTGCCTTTGGTTTTCACTTCAACTGCCTCTGCTAATACTTTGTCACTACTGAGAAGCTAATCCAAGTGTGGTCTGCTAGAACCAGAGGTGGCACAGACTGAGGGATTTTGGGTGCCACATCATAAAATTATGAAGCAATTTGGTTGTCACATCCATTTCAAAACCTTGCTAGCGGTCCTTCACCCCAATCCTAACATTTTCACTTTCTCGCATTTGGACGAATTGGAACTTGATCTTGGTGAGAAGGAGGGGAATGGGACAAGTCCCTTCAGTCCCTCCGTGACACCACCGCTGACTAGAGCTATTCATGTAGAGCTATGGCAAGCGAGTATTTACCCAGACCAATCAATAACTCTTTTGTTTGCTAACAATAGTTACTACAAGGAAATGAATCTAAATTTACATGACAGACCAGCAATGGGGAAAAGGGTGAGACTGCCAGTAAAGTATATTATAGCCAGAGTAAATTGTCTTCAGGGATCAAAGGAAAACCAAAAGTATGTCAAACCACAAGTATGTCATAACCAAATGTTTCACCAAAAGTATGCAATACCCGAGTACACTATAACCGAGGTATTCTTATAGTGGCTGTATGAATCCCTTGCCTGGAACGGCACTAAAGTATGCTGTATCCGACGGGACACCATAACTGAGTAGAATATAACGAGATTATCCTGTATTACATTTATCAAGTATGTCATAGAAGTTAACAGTTATAGCATGCACTTCATCCATACATTTGATATCAGAGAACTTTAAACATAAAAACAGTTCATTTCTCCTAATGTCAAAGAAAGACAAATTGTATTTTGATTACAAACCTGGAGTTAAGGATTCTATAATATCCGGTACCACTTTTGCCAATTCACTTTCTGAGAAACCACTCACTGCATCTTTTGGTGTGCTTGAAACAGATCTGATAGTGTCTAAATTGAGAGAGCTTTTGAGTGCTATTCCCTTTATTTTCACACCATCTTCTAATAGTCTTCTAAATGCTACAGTAGATGCAATATCAATATCTTCAGGTAGCAAAGCTATTACTGTTTTTGGTACTCCTTTCCTCGTGACATTGCTGTCAGTAATAACTCTTCTACTCAAATCAATAGCTTTGCTCAGACCATTCCCCCCTTGTGGCATTCCCAGACCAGCGACTTTCCTTGAGACACTTTCTCCAGTCGCACTGAGGTCGAATGGCAAGTAGATTTTCGCATCAATTCCATATAAGATGATTGAAATTTGCACACTATCAGGTGACACATCAAGATGCTTAACAATTTCACTAATAACCATTTTTCCCAACTCAAACTGTGGAATATTGTCATTCCTCCTGGAACCAATAACGAATACAAGGTCAACTTTTTCTCGCTTTCTCTTTACAGTTTTAAGTATTTCAGAAATCTTTGATGCTTTACTCATTAAGTTTTCACCACTCTCTGAATATACTATATTATCACTTTTGATTCCCATAGCACTGACATCACCACTTTTAATAGATGGTCCCATTCCTATTACTAGGAGACTGAACCCAAGCATTTTCAGCTTGTCTGATTCTAAAGTAAGATTGGCTTGACCTGACCGTACATCTTGTCCTGCAATGAAAACTACAAAAATCTTTCTTGAACTAGCTCTTAATCCATCTCTGTTATTGCTGGCTATATCATTAACAGCTTTGATAACGCTTTTCACCTGTCGCTGTCCCATTCTCTCTGGTATATTGTTCAGTGCTACTCTCAGTGCCATTGCAGAAACGCCCTCATTTAATGGCAAAATTTTCCTTGCGTTTTCTCCATAAGATAATACAGAAATCTGTACCTTGTCGCTAAATAGAGGGAAGACCCTTGCTTGTGCTGAAATGAATTCCTTCATCTTTGCAATATTACTCTGAGAAACATCATTAGAAGCATCAATTGCAAAGAACAAGTCAAGTTGTAAATGGATGTCTGAAAAATAAATATTAAGCATAGCCTTCAATATATTTTGTTGAAGTACGGAATTGCTGTTGTGCATAGATACAGAACACGTTGCACTGTAAAAATAACAATTATCAGCAGTGCATGACGTAATAGGAACAGATATACCGACAGTCTTTCCCAATGGAGGTCTCTATAATTTGAATATTTAAATGACATTTTCTATATTACAGACCTCCTAGGAGAGGGTTCTCTAATGATTAGCTAGAGATAGTACAACGAAATATCCAATATATTACTATACCGACATATAGATTACAAGGAATGTGAATAAAAGGTTTCCTGACATTCACCTCGCGCAATAAAATCTATGAAAAGATGAATAACATTGGCTTAAAGTGACTCACTGCATGGCGAATTCCTGCTGGTGGTTATCAGAGTCTGTTTCTGACAGCTAGCAGCCCGTAAATAGCATTCAGAAGTATAGGTTACACCATTACTACCACAGACAGGAGCTACATCATTGTCTTTGCAATATGGGCATATACATTCAGCAGTTTCATCAGACTTCACAAAGCATTTCCCGTAGAAGTCACATTTGATATTAGAGCAAGGTTCTTTGACAAGAGAAAACAGTAGACACATTATAAGAGCACCCCATGCTTTTGCTTAAGCTAGATATAATGGTAATGCGTACAGATTACATCATCCAAAATATCACAAAATCTTCCTATCTTCACATTCAAATATTTGCTAAAAGTGTTTATCATTCACTCTCCTACACAGAAACATTTACAATTGCTTATGCCAGCTATTCATACTCGTAATACATAAAGTCATAGTTAGATTTTTCAATCTTTCACTCAATGCAAAAATTAAACCCAGTCAACATAACAGGTTCCAGGTACATATGATTTATGAAATCATAGTGAAGGCATATTCTTCTAAGATTGGGTTATGTATTCCTTTTCATAACGAAATTTGATAAAGGCACAACTTGGCACTATATGGAACACAGAAAGTGTCACTATATAAAAGTGTCACGCAGAAATAACTGAAAATTACTATTATTACTTAATGATACCATCAGCGAACTGATCATACCTGATCTAAGCAATGCAGTAAGCACTTGCGCAGCTCCCGGAGCTTCGGATGCCGCATTGACAGACAAAGTTAAATCTTGCTTCCCTGTTAACTTGCTACCATCCTGATGGCGGCTTTTATCACCTATGATAATAGTGGCTATCTTGTAACCTTTGTTAAGCAGTTCCCTCGCAACGGTAAATGCACCAGGCTTTATAGGCTCTGTAACAAAAACGACTAGAATCTTCTGCACTCCAGGCCTTCCTCCGTAAAATGTAGAAAATATGTAATGATTTGCAACTTGAAGAGCTTGCTCCAAGTTGTTTCCTGTTGATCTCAGGTGCAAATTATTGATAGCAGTTAATGTTCTAGTACGATCACTTCCAGCAATGTCCAGTCGAATGCGAAGGGTTGCAATTCTGCCATAAACAATCACACCTACACGTGCTGAGTCTTTTGAAACAACATGTAAATTCAAGAAAGCCTTAACGATCTTCTTTTGGATGTCAAAATAGATATCTGCCTTATCCCCTGACGCACCCATAATAAATCCAATATCTATCTTTCCATGAGTGTCTGAAACAGATATTTATAGTTAAAGCATATAACACAAACGACCAATTACCACTAATCGTAAATTCTGTCTACACTGTACCGGTGGATCTACTGTACCGTCACAGGTGTTACGAATCAGCCTACCGTCTACATTGCTCCATGGCACTTATTGTTACTCCTATTGGAACACTTTCTGTAGAACTTCTACATTGGAGTAGTATAAAATGCAGTTGATCTGTAACACCTTTTGTTAAGGAACAGACGTTGCAGCGGTACAGTGCAAACGGGGTCATAAAGAACAGAAAGGTTGGTTAAACGTTCATATAGTTAAGCAGCTAAGGCCTAAAGATACCAAAGAGCAACAAAGAAATACCAATGCAAGTCAAAAGCATGAGATAATATTAAAAATTCCAACGATAAAAGTGATTTTAGTAGTGCAATGAGATCGACAAGATGTAACAAGGAGCGTGGTAAATGGTAAAAACACTGATAAGTAGTGGCAAACTATAAACCTAAGTTACATTATGTTAAAGAATAAGGTCACTGCATGTCCTCTTTTATGCATTTATGAAACTTCGAAGATCAGTGGTTCCCAGCCTTTTCTACACCTACACTCTTAAAAAGGTGTTGCCCTGCACATGAGTAAAATAAATAGATCAATTTCCTGTCACTATGGCGGAAGTTACTGGCACCCTATGGAACGATGTCCCACACCCCTGGCTAGAGCCACCTGACTCTGGATGTCGCCCATTTTGAAGAAAGATGTTAAAAGAATGATACAATTGTTGTGCAGTTAGAGCTCAAAATGCCCTTGAAATATTCTGGAAGTAGTAAAATTAAAAAGCGGAGAACTATTTTACTGCAATGATGAATGTTTCACAAACAAAGGCATGAGAGCCTCCCAGGTGACTGATAGCTAATCAAAAAAGCAGTTAACCAAACCTGGTCTCTCTGCGACCGTTTTCGTTAACAGAGAGTAAGGCTCCCCAAACAATCCTTTCAGGGTACTTGACACTACTTTGACAGATCCAGGTAGTGATAACATAGCATCTTTTTTCATTTTTTTATCATCATTTACTATTAACATGACAACTTGAGCATTTCTTCTGTTTAGCTCGTCAAGTGATAGGGCCGCTGCTTCTATCGAATCTTGGCTAATGTCCGAGGCATACACAATAACCTTCGTTGGTAAATCTCGCCTGGATGGTTTATTTCTATCTCCAAGCAATTTTATAACTCGTTGAAGTGCTCCATTGAGATGTGGCTCGCCTGCCTCAACTTGAAGAGCTGGAAGGACGGCATTTATCGTATCTTTATCTACTCCTTGTTCTAGTCTGAGTACCGTTCTTGGGGAGCTGCCATACGTAAGAAGGCCCATACGCGTCTGAAGTGGGCTCAAATTAAACTGATTTGCAAGCAGTCTGAAAACGTCTAACACTTTTCTAAACGTCTTCTGGCCACCTTTTTCTGAGGCATCAATAACTAGCATAATGTCATATTTTCCATTGAATCCTAAAGCAAAATTCAATAAAACAATACCCTACGATCTAGAGATCAGTTTACAAAACTTCATATAATGGTAGTGAACTGCTACTATACAAATATAAACCTCATTGGATATACATAATTTACAAATGGCTACTCGTGCAGGCTTTTAATGAGTAAATCGGACGCGCACTGCGGATCGCGCGTAGGCTCAATTGCGTGCGCTGCTTTTTGAAAAAAATTTTGTTAATTAACGGAAACCATTGACATAATTTCTAAACAGTCTAAATACATGAATTAGTTACCCTATTCTTAGGATTAACTATACTGTTCTACATTCAACTTTAGGTAAATTCTTTACTACATAGTAGCACTAAAGAAAGGCCGGCCAGTCATATGCACCTCATACCACTCACTATGAAAGCTGTTCATAATACTTGAATGATAAAGCTATTGCTAGGACGTTATAGTTATTTTCATTTAACCTTATTTCTACTTAAAGAAATAACAAGATCAATGCACTCTCGAAGGGGTATATCATTTTTACATTATATTGCAAATATCCTTATTTTGCGTACATTGAATTGTATTTAGCATGCAAGCATAAAATTTGCAAAAACAAATATTTGTATCTGAGGTGCTACCCTGCAAAAAGACGAAATGAAACAAAAGAAGCATCATGATAAAATTCTCTCTAACAATAAAAGGCAAAACTGTGGTTGCATGGCAAATCGAGCATATGGGACATGTCGGGCGCGTGCCTGCATGCGAGAGAGCGATCGTACAAGCCTCATTGAAATACATGTCCAGTTAGAAACATTACAATCAAACATTGAATATGAAGACAAACGTAAATAAAAGATAGAGTAGACACTTCAAAGAGTGATCGAAGTTATCCATGTGTGTCATTTTGGACAACAAAGTAAAGGGCAAACTAAGAAAACATGCGAATATTTGCGTAAACGAATAAAAAAGGCAAATATGCTTCTTAAACCAAGAAAAATTTAGAACAAACTATTGGCATACATTATTGGCCTACAGGAACAAACTTATCTAGAAAAAATCTGAAAGAATCGGCGGAGTATCACTTTCAATTTAGCTTACAACTCCAATCTTACACTTACCACATGGTCCATTTTTAACAGCAACAAACTTCTTCCTTAAATTGCATGATCGAAGCTGCATATAGCAAGTATTCATGTAGGTTCTTCCATCACTTCCACAAATTTGTCTTATGGTCTCATCGCAGACATTCAAACAGCTGCAAGTTGGTATTCCATTGGCCAGTTGACAAGTGCCATAATAATTGCAGTCAATGGTGTCACATGGATCTGAAATTATTAGGATAGGGACATTTGTAGTTTACATATTTGAAAAAAACTGATTCAAGGGTAAAAGTAGGAAAAAGAGAGCCTTGTTGCGGTGCATTCAGGAATTACCACAATAAGTCATGCACACCCCCCTTCCTTTCACTCATCTATTCGAATGGGATACTACATTCTCTGTAGAATTAACAAAGACTGATCAGATCCTGAACCTATGGTATTTGCATGCTCCTGTTAGATTTTTCTTTTTATTTACATCAAGTAGCCAGTGTAAATTACCTACAGACCTTTCTTCGTTATCTGTATCTGTACTAAACAACCCTCAATTATCCAAGCATGACTCTTATACAATTGAAATCACAGTTGTTTTAAGTTGTCTAATTTTGAACGTACTAGCTGTGAAAATGTTCTACGATTGCTTTACTTGCCTCCGTAATTGGCCTACGGCTACGCTAGAGGATACCCCAACACTAGTTCCACCCTGTGAAATGGCTTTGGAGAGATGCGCTACTGCACCATAGCAGATGGGGCTTGCTTCTTGGTCCATAAAATGAACTCCATTTTGGGTCTTAGCAATTTGATAGGAATTTTATAAGGGTATGATAATAAAATTTTCTAGTCATCTTGGCATTTTTGCTTGTGCACCAATGTTCAAAGTAAAACTTTGCAAAACCGGCCCTTTGAATTATCCGACCCCCTTTTCAAAAGGTTACATCCAATAAGGGACGGGATAATCGAGGAAGAAATGTACTATTTAGCAAAGTTTACAATTTTAGTAGTTAGGAATTGCATTTATGGCATAAAGCTTCAAATTTAGAAGATAATTTCCCTTCAAACAACAGGATGGAACATAGCTAAGAATATGAGCTTTCAGAGCTGTATAATACCTACACATAACATTATGCTAAAAATCCTAAGAAATATTTGGAAAACAGACGGATTGGAATCATTTAAAAAGCGCTACAATTCAGAGTAAAACTAGCAACAATACCTTTTCCCAGTTGTCCGATGACCTGATTTATAACCTTTCTATGATTCAGTTTGTTTTCATTATGGATGAGAACTGGGCTTCTTCCGCTGCCTAGCAGTATTTTCACTGCAGATGGTACGACATAGTTCTCAAATCCCACAAAAACAATCCTAGCATTTCGTCCTTTTAACAATGAGACTATCCTCTCCAATTCTGCAGCATCCGAATCTCTTAGACTATCAACAAAGAGAATCAATACTTTTCTGGCATCTGACCTCTCTCCTCTTCCAGGAATGAACATGTCATTTGCCAGCTTAAGTGCTTTCAATAAGCTACTTCCTGGATTGCTATAAACCATCCTTGCAATCAAAGGGATAATAGTGTCCTTGTCATACGAATTCCCCAAGAACTGGACAGCTGCGGCATTCTTGCCATACTGAATCAACCCAACACGTGTTTTACCCCGAGACACATCGAACCAATCAAGAATCGCTTTTGCGAACTCTCTCTGCTCATTGAATTCTTTCTGAGAAACAGCTCCACCTAAAGCCATTACAAGATCATATTTTCCTGAAACAAGGATAAGAAAAATCTACATTTATTTTTGCCCATCCTCACACCTTTCTCAATGCACCTAAGATTGCACCTATAGATACGCTTTTCCATATAAAAATACTTATTTTTCTGTTTAGTCTCGGTATTCCTAAATTTTTCCGAATTTGACTGTAGGGTTCCTAATTTATTCCTATGCAACAAAGGAGTAAATTCACCTGAAAATCAAAGGACTATATTCAGATCTTTTTTTAATACTTTACTTCATGGCAAAGCAAAGCAAGAGTGGAACAGAACAATAAATATTGTAGCAATAAAGTAAACATTGATCTGAGAGCAAATTATAACTTAAATACGCAAAAAATCTAAGTCTTGATGAAGCTTGAGCCTTGGATTATTCCTAAATTATTCCTAAAATTCAGCGACTTTTAGCATCAATATTCTTCCAAACTTTATTCTTAAAAAAAGAGCCTATTCTCAGAAAAATACTGCGAAATAGATATTTCCAAAGCAACTCTAATACCAAAACGGTACCCATGTTCCCCCTCTACTGTTCTAACCTTTCGAAAATTTGAAAATTTCATAAAATAAGACCTCCAAAGATATTATCTATGCTCTTTGGATAGCACAAAGAAACGCACGACAAACTGGAAGCAAGACCTTTCTTGAAATCTAAGTAGTATAACACAAACTGGATATTTGTAGAAATAGTAAAAGTGAGAGCAAATGACGGCAAAACTTTTAGATTCATAAGAACGTGAGAGACAAATATCAACAGCTACAATTAATGCTAATGTAATGCCTACAGCTCAACACAATCTGTTATTTCTTGATAGCTTTAATATATCAGTTGCAACTTTCTTTTTAATCATACAATATATGTTCAAAACTCTGTCAGATGACAAAAGAAAACTCAGGGGCAGAAACAGGAGAAAGAATACAAAAAATACCAAGAGAGGAGAAATTTGAGACTACATGAGAATTGGACTAAACGTCCTAAAATGTCGACTAACTACAAATCTTAGGAGCTAAAAGCAATTTTGTCCATTACACTCTGCAGCCTAACGTAAAAGCTCTTCATTTAAACCCTTTTTCAAGTTACGATTTCAAATAAGCCCCCGTCTCTATTAACCCCACCTTCTCTCATGAAATAAATGAATGAATGGATTCTTGAGGTATGGAGAATATTATCAGATGGTGCTACATGTGTAAAATATATGGCCCATGTACAAAATTACCCGAGCGTCTTAGAAACCTAGAAAACACTGATTCTTTCGCAGGAGTCCAAAAGACAAACGTTTGTATAGAAGATAATCCATGATTATGAATTGACCCTGATGATTCAGATGAAGATGAAGAGAGTCTAGTTGACTAATTAGAGCAAACTTTCGAAGTTGTTAGGCAGTGCAGAGGGACTGTAAAAACAACATTCGTATCAAACTTTTACTTTGAGATAGTCATAAGCCCCCATCTCTAATAAGAGCCCTCTCTATTAACTCCCCCATTTAAGACTTCAAAACATTAAAAGCACCCCCCGGGGCTTACTAGAGCTTTTACGGAATTTCTTTTTGTTCATAACATGCCATTGCTACGGCATACATATTGAAATTTCCAAACAGGCACTTTGCATAGTGGCAATGAAATTATATGAACATACCAGCTCTTGTTACTGATGGTATCACAACACTAAGATATTGATTCAAACTTGCATCAGGAGGTAGTATATACACACGCGAACTGGTAGTTGTGACAGCATCTATGAATGGTTTATTGACGGGCTTTGTTGCAATAAAATGCAGTTGCAGACCACGTCGAATAAGATAAATAACCATCTGTTTCAGGTATCTCAGATTATCAACAACTGGCCCATCAACAAATACAATCACATTTCTTGGCAGTCCATTCCTCCATTCGACAACTGACTGATACAATGCAACATCAACACGCCTTCCGCCTTCTCTTGGTGCCAAATTGCTTAATGCCTCTTGTATCGCCTTCTTTGTTATTCCATCTCTAAATCTCAATTCGAATTGAGCCGTGCTGCTATACGAAAGTATGGCCACACGAACACCCTCTTTACCCAATCTGAATGGCCCTAAAGAGCTCAGTATAAAATCTTTAACTCTGTTGATTGTGTCGCTACTGCGAGAAACATCAACCATGAAAAAGATGTCTGCTTCGTATACTACATCTGAAAGTGCGAACGCGAAAAAATTACAAATGATTTATCATTTTCAAAGCTAGAATTTAGTGGCTTTATACGAAGGGGATCGTTCTCAATATTTCAAGCCATGAAAAGAAAATAACTCTTTAAGCATAGTAAATGGAGTCTGAAGAAAATAGAAATTACTTTTATTTTATATTTATTATTTAATGTTGGTTTCTTTGTTTCTTTTTAGTATGTTTATACTAAATAAGACCATCTTACATACATCAATATCTAGAACATAAATATTTAGATAATGGCTGGCAATGTGTCTCAGTCAGGGGCCTGCCGAAGTAGGGTGTGTGTGGGTGTCGGGGGGGAGTGTCACACCCCCAACTTTTGCCAAAACCGTCCATAATTCCGTAGGCCAAAAGCATGATTTGCGATCATCGCCTGTCGGTAATCGATCATCGTTTGTCGCTAAATTACTGTTGCTAAACTCCCCTTCCCCCCCCTCCCCCACTCAAAAGTCTTTCGGCACGCCACCGGTCTTAGTACAGTCACTAAAGGCTAAAGCCACCATCACATTTCACAATGAAACTCACAAGACCCAAAAAGCAATGTATATGAAATCTCGCTTACCGCAAAATCCTTTTCGTGTAATGGTTATAGCTCTGTTTTGTTTACAGTTTTCATATTTTAACAAGCACAAGTTGGCATACGTTCTACCATCACTGCCACACACAGGATCGCTCTCTGGAGAGCATAACTGTTGGCATTTGCACGTAGCAGTACCGTTTATATATGGAATACAAACTGCTCCATCCTTGCACAACATACCTTGGCAAGGAACTACAAAAGCAAATTGTAAACGAGAATAGCCTCAAATTACAAGGTAAACAGTAACAAGTGAAATTAAATAGACAGCATATGTTAAATCATATCGATCTGAACATGGAGTTTCATTGCAGCCAAAATTCAAACATCTATATGTCTTCAATTATCTTCATGGTCTTCATAGTGGAATGAGTGAGTGAGTGAGTGAGTGAGTGAGTGAGTGAGTGAGTGAGTGAGTGGGTGAGTGATTGAGTGACTGATTGAGGAATGATTGAGCAAATGAGTGAGTGGGTGGTGAGTGAGTGAGTGAGTGAGTGAGTGAGTGAGTGAGTGTGAGTGGGTGAGTGATTGAGTGACTGATTGAGGAATGATTGAGCAAATGAGTGAGTGGGTGGTGAGTGAGTGAGTGAGTGAGTAAGTGAGTGAGTGAGTGAGTGAGTGGAAAGAATGACAGTGAAGGAAACAGGATGAGGGAGAAAGAAAATGAGTACAAGGAGTAAAAGGAGTAACAAGAGAAAGTTAGCGGAACAGAATGGGAGAGAAATGGAAGAGGTAGAGGTCAGCTCTTTTGGTTCTAATAAAAGAAAAAGAGAAAAACTGAGATATCTAATCATCATTAATTTCTTTTTGAGGAAATACCTATTTAAGAATTTGCTGTCTAGTAAATTGATACAGTTGGGAAAAACTTTTTTCGTTGCATGAAAACTTAAGTGCATCTCAATATTACGTACTTTCAAGAATCCTTCGGTAAACATCATAATAGTAATACATCATAGTTTTTGATGACTCTGCGATGATTGCATTTTTACCACTGTTTGTCATGGCCACAAGGTTTGGGACATTCACATTGTTTCCTGTACCCATTGCAATAATAGAAACCCCCTGCGTGCGGAGTAACTGTATGGCTTTCCTTAAACTGTTCCACTTCTGAGATTTGGTAAAATCTGTGAATAAAAGCAGTACCTTCTTGCTGCCATCATTAACTGGCTGAGAGAAGATTTCTTTTGAGGATACATTAAATGCAGTATCAATAGCAGATCCACGTTGCGTAAGACGCAGACCATTCACAAGGCTCTCAATAATCTCTATGCCATAAGTTTCTCTGAGATTCTTGACAATTGTCGCTCTGCTATCGTACCTAATGATGGCGACGCGAATATTACCATTGCTGATTGGGTGTCGGTAGGATTTCAAAAAAGTAAGTATGAACTCTTTCTGCTTGCGAAAAATTGCATCCGAATCAGGCCCATAAGCACCAACAGCAAACGCTATATCTAGTTTCATTTGGTGCGACGGTGGATAAACTAGAAAACACAAATGATATCGTGTTCAATACTTGCATCTGAAAAGCGACGCAAGTATAGAAACAAATACTAAAGCTAAAGGCAGCATCTACTCAATTTTTTTATATATGAATACCCAAATTTTCGCCGAGCCTCAATATATAAAGCAAAACAAAAGTAGAGCAGAACAATAAATTCTTAATCGATGGTGCAAACGCTATCCACAAACAGTACTTTAACTGGAATACAATAAAGTTCAAAGTCTTGATAAGGCTTGAGCCTTGCATTATTCTTAATTAATTCCTAAAGATCAGCGATTCCGAGCCTGTATATTCTTATTAACTACATTCTTATAAAGAAAAGTGTGTATCTATATCGAAATTCTACTATTCTTTGAAGGGAAAATGACATATATGTATACTTGTGGGGGAGATAATTTAATCCTTAGAGCATATTTAGCAAGTTAAGTGACTGCCCTCCATAAGAGCAAGTACTGGATTCATGTGAGAGATTCATAAGAGAGATTCCCACAACATATTTCAGAATTCAACAACATTTCAGATAGAAATAATTCATTGCTTGTTTTGCAAAATACAGAAAGCCACCAACAAAGATCAGGAAATCTAATCAAACTTACTGCATATTCCTTTGCGTTTTACAGTTATGTGAATTCTTTGCTTGCAGGAAACCATCTTTAACATGCATTCATTCGGATATGTAACCTCATCTGAGCCACAAACAGGATCGAAAGACTTGATGCACCTTTGGAAGCAGCCACACTTTCCTAAACCAGCTTCTTTGTAGCATATGCCATGAAATTTGCACTTCTTTATAGCACACGGGTCTGATTCTGAAATCAAACGCAAATCCTACCAAAAATAGCTCAATGCCTAAGTAAGTAAAGCTTCACAACCAAGGAGGTCTGCAGAGAGAATTTAGGGGCCCTGGGGCAAAAGAGAAAAACAAGCCCCCCCTGCGAGCAAAGCGAGTAGAAAAATTTGAGCATCAGGAAGTTAATAGTAGAAGGTCCTGCTGGTCTTACTTTATAAGGCTCCCTAGACTTTAAAGCATCTGTATCTTTTAAGTCACTTGGCCTTGGAGCCCTCAGGAAATTCCCCTCCTCCCTCTTTCCCCCTCAGCGGCTCTGCAACCAAGGATAGGGAACCTAGTTAGCCAACGTGAGTCTAACTTTCACTGGTTTGATCAGTGAAGACAGACAACAGGAACATATAAAATGACAAAATCGTCAAGTTTGAGCCCCCCCCCCTCCTTCTGTAGCTAAGGCTCCATAAGGTAGAGCATCATGTTCTACGCTATTACGTTTTCCAACACTAAGGTGTCATCCAACACTAAGGTAGTAGTCAAATCTACCTTAGTGTTGGATGACACCTTAAGATCAGATATCCTTAAGGTGTCATCCAACACTAAGGTAGTAGTCAAATCTCAATTCGTATCTTGCAAGTTCAAATGTTTCATAACGTTGAATAGAAAATTTACACGACGGAAACATGAAAGACCATGCAGCAAATTGTCCTAATTTTTAAAGTATTGAAGTCAAAGATAGGGTGTTGGTATTAAGCTGAACAATAAAATCCATGCAATGCTAAGCACTTTATAGTATAGCCATAATCTTCGAGACACTACCACTGATTTAATGCTTCCTTTGAGAAAATCACCTGTGGGGCAGAAAATTTTCTCATAAAGAGATGCCAAGGTGTGGAATAACCTATCAACTGAGAGCTAAGAAACAAGATCGTTACGTGTCTTTATATCCGTTTTGAATTAAATATATAAATCTTTATTTTTAACCTTTGATTTTGCATATATAGGGTTGACTTCTACTTAACTATATATTTACTTATTTCTACTTTGTACTGTAATTATTGCAAGTATCTTATTGTAGTATATTGTAGTTCTATATTCCTTTTTAAGGAGGAAGCCAGCTATGCTGAATGGCAACCCTCCCAAAATCTGTAAAAAGGAAATGAACAGCGGTGCCTTTGAGAGGACTCGGGGGGGACCAGCTCCTCTACCTAAGATTTAGAGGGTTGTTGGGGGACTAGATCCCCCTCCAGTGGACATACAGTTTGTTGGGTGAATTTCTAACTATACCTGAAATTGGCTGCCTTCATAATAGAATGATTATAACAAGTGTCGGCTGAGCAGGCTAAGATCCTTGCTTGCAACTATTTTTCGGTTCGTCGATTTTAACATTGCATATATATATATATATATATATATATATATATATATATATATATATATATATATATATATATATATATATATATATAAAGGTTGGGCACACATGTATCACAAATGCAAAATGAGCGTGTCCAAGGGGCTACCCGAAAAATTGCAGCAGCGCAGCCACCACTTTTAGTTTTCTAGGATCGTGGCACCAAACAGTTAG
>OLMO02000009.1:19199835-19212976 GCA_900291935.2 Cassiopea xamachana | reverse complement strand
ATGATGGTGATGATGATGATGATGATGATGGTGATGATGATGATGATGTTGATGATGATGATGCTGATGATGCTGATGATGATGATTGATGATGATGAATGATTTTTGATTTATAAGTCTAGGAATCTTTGAAGGTGACCTCAAAACACGTACCCCTTCTAAATAATTCTACAATATGTCGTTGATGGTGAGCGGAGCGACTGAGAGGGCAGAAGAGTGGGACACAACCTCTTTATGAGGCCCCCAGATCTTCAGTCCTAGAACATCAACATCTGGAGGGCCTCATAAAGCAAGAATTGGAGAAATTTCACGAGGTTGGTAGCTGGACCCTCTATTTTTCTGCTCGTTACAATCGCAGAGGGCTTCGCATTTCTCTTCTTGACCCAGCACCTCTAAATTCTCCCGGTGGCCCTCATGACGAGCTTTTGGGACAATAGAGGCATGGGAATATGGGAATTTGCAGTGATGTACATAATGGGGGCGTTCGACGTGATGCCTCCCAACATGTACGAAATTGCAAGAAAATTGGTGCAGAGGATTTAACATTTACCATACCGGTCTCCTTGACTTTGTTTTAGTCATAGTTCGTTAACTGTGTTCAAAAGCCCCCCCCTAAAAAGGAACGCTTTTAGGCAAATCCCTGAATGTTTGTACAGAAAATAGATATTTCCCTTGAAAAATGCTCACTCTAACTCGAAGCAAAGATTATTTCAACAGCACAATACCACACGTTAACCGGAAAGAGGATCTGAGCACGATATTAAAAATTCAAGTGAATTTCCTTTGTTTTTATAGGTATAAAGCGTTATTCAATTTTCGAAGATTTTCGCCAATACTTGTGTCGCATGAGGGAGCTTTCCTACTGAGAAGCAAAGTAAACGGCAATCAAACGGTGTTAGTCTTTTGGAATCAACAAGGTAACAGACGAATGTGACAGGGTTAGCATAGATGTCACCTGCACTTATGAAAGCTGAAAGAGCATCTCATTGATATTCGCCACCAAAGAGTGTGTGGGAGTTCCAATGAACATAATTGTTCGAAAATGTCGCTAAAACTTGCCCTAAGACTTCTTAGACCACAAAAGACAAATTATATTTACTCCTGGTAGAAAATTTCTGGATGGGGCTTATACGATACAGCTCCTGGTTAAAGCAATTAGCTCTTCTATCGAAGTAGTTTAGTAGTCCAAAACATGTGAAGAGAAAAATTGTCGTAACTCACCTTGAGAACCAATACTCTCAAGTAGCACCAACAGCCAGGATCTCATCTTTGGAAATCGGAGTACATGAAACTTTCCATTTCCATCAAATGTTGCAAAAACCACGCGAGTCTGGCCAACCCTAAATCTACCATCGCATTGCAACTTATCCAAAGAGATGATATTTTGTTCATTTGAGCTTTTCAAATGGTCATTATTGACATTGGGGCTCTTCAATATTTTGTCAATTCTCACCCGGCACGTTTCATTACTGTGGCCAACACTCTCAACTTTCGATGTCAGAATAATGTCGGCGTCCTGCCACAAGTCGAAATACGATAGGGTACATGGTTTCTCTGCACTTTCTAGCCAACTGGCACTACTTAAATATGTAGCAAACCAAAGAGCGAAGATGGCCTGAAATATGAAGTGCAGCATGTCTGTATACATCAGGATGTTTTTGGCATCCCCTGCACAAAAGACTTCGCTTTTTCAAAACGAATTACACGTGAACCATAACAATAGACAGTATTGTACAGCTTTTTCCAACGCAGTAAATCGGCGATAAAATTGTGTAATCCAAAAGCGTCTTGACCAAAAAGACGCTCTGTTATTTACTACTGAATACGAGAAAACCAAACTGCGTGAGCAGAGACTTGACAATGTAACCTGGAATGGCTCTTTGATGCCGCAGGAGATATGATATTCGATATTCGCTTATGCAATCAAAGACGACACACCTCCATAACCTCATCCACACAATATTACTTATTCAGTGTCGGCAAATCAATACGAAAATCAGGCCACTCAAAACAAAATACATTCGTACTTTCATGCATAAAGCATCGCTTTTTGCTCTGGCCTCAATAGATAAGATAACAGTCACTTCCTACAACAATATTTTAGCCACCATAACAATGAGTAACTTCCCTACTACCAATAGCATCCTATTGTGAATAACAGTGTGACGGAATCCCATTTTGCTCCTTCGTAGAGCAGCCTAATGCGAAAGATTGGAGCCAAACACTCTTCAACGTACATTACCGATTAAGTGCCCTGTGCGCTGATTTACAAACATAAAGTGTTGGGTGGACGCTTTTTCGGACTGGGCGCTTATTCAGACCTGGGGTTTAGTAAGAAAGGGGAAAAAACACCAAATCATACATCATCTTTTATGGAATAAAATTGAACCAACGTTTCAATCATTCAATCAATCAATCAATCAATCAATCAATCAATCAATCAGTACGTCTTCATCCTCCTCCGTTTCGTCATCTTCTTCTTCTTTCGGCTGCTCCCTGGTAACAGGGGTCGCCACAGCGAATTTTCGACCTCCAAACGGCACGGTCTTGAGTGTCTTCACGTTGCAGTCCTCTTTCCAACATGTCCGCTTTGATGTTATCCATCCACCTTCGTCTTGGCCGTCCCCTTTTCCTTCTGCCTGGTATCTCCATTCTCAACAATCTCTTCCCGACATAGTCCTCTTCTCTTCTCTCCACGTGCCCATACCACCTCAGTCTCGACTCTTTGATTTTCTGAGAGAGCACTCCAACTTTCAGCCTGTCTCTCACTACCTCGTTTCGCAGCATATCTCTTCGGGTAGCACCCAGAGACCATCGTAGCATCCTTATTTCGGCAGCATCCATACGATTTTCTAGCCCTGCTGTCAAAGGGACTGTTTCCATGCCATTCCTCCGTTTCATCATCTAAGTGTAAAATTAAAATTTCAGAAGGTGTAGATTAGTCAGTGAAGTCTGCAGAGAGTATTTAATTGTGAGAGAATGTAAACATATGTGAGGTCAAAAGTCAAAGAAAATTGAAAAGGCTTTGTTTCTTTTTCATGCATACAATATATACTAGGAGCTTATTCAGACTCGTGCACTAATTCTGACTGGGCGCTTATTCGGACCTGAGGGCTTGTGAGAAATGCTTTCCCAAACTGGGCGCTTATTTGAGCCCTGGGCGCTTAACCAGTTATTTCCGGTTTATAAGAACACGAGCCTGAAATTTGATGGAAAATTAAGAGCAAATTAACAACAAGCCTGAGGCTGAGGTACTATCGCAAAATGTATTTTCGGACAAAGACGTATACGCAAGGGTGATTCCTAAAACTTTACCAAGGGGGGCTAAGTGCAATGCCACAAAGTGGGTGTGGCTTGGCTACAACCACACCAGTATATCCAACGATGGAGAAATGATAATTTGGTCTAAGTATGATATGATATATCCAAAGATTAGAAACATATGGGTGTGAAATATCGATTGTTTGCAAAAATTTTCCGTAAAGACCATTGATATGCAAGAGAGATGTGCTAATGGGCTTTCAATCAATTAACAATTTCATTGTTGTGCTGTAACATGTCTTATTTCTGACAGCATAAATACTAGTATAAATGAACATATAGGCACGATGCCCTATCAGCAAAAAATTCAAAATAGTTTAAAGCTGCTCTTCCCAGAGGTTGTGCTTGGTTGCTACTACCACCTCAGCATCGCAGCAGCTGTTTCATTTCCTTTTTGAAGCAATTTAGAGAGAGGTAGTTTCTTGGTTGTTGTGGGGGCTTGTTCCAAGTGGAGGCTCCTGTGAATTGCAAACTGTTCTTTGTAAATTCTAATCAAAGCTTAGGTAGATGCAAATTCTGGCTATTTCTAGTTGCATAGCTTGAGATTTTGAATCTCTTGGAAAGTTTATCACAAGTCTTCAAAGCATTTGCCATATAGGATTTTGAGCTTCATGACTAACCTGCCATATTTTATCAATACTATCGTTTTCGATCAATTTGTTGGCCCTAGACTGTAATTTCTGCAGAGTATCTAGCTTGGTATCTGAAAATGCAGCTTCAAATAATGTTACCATAACTTAGGTGGCTTACGATCAATGACCCATATACTGCAGTTAGCTTTGACTAAGGGAAAAAGTCTTCAGCACATGAAGTGCAGAGAGACTACTTATAATCT
Organism: Cassiopea xamachana; assembly: GCA_900291935.2. Classification (NCBI taxonomy): domain Eukaryota; kingdom Metazoa; phylum Cnidaria; class Scyphozoa; order Rhizostomeae; family Cassiopeidae; genus Cassiopea; species Cassiopea xamachana. The sequence goes on along the minus strand of OLMO02000009.1, from coordinate 19,208,820 downwards.
TAGCCTAAACTTTACTTGTATTGATCTTTCCAGCCGAGGCTATCGCCTATATTGAGACGGAAATATTTGGTTTTGATAACTCTGTCTATCATTGTCTGGTTGATTTCAAGCGTTTAAAGTAAACCTGTTTTGCCTTATCCATTCTGTGTCATTTGCCATCTCAATATCTATATCCTTTTGTAGAGAAGTATTGTCAGTAGAGGAATTGGCTATGCTGGTATCATATGTATAAATGTTGAAAGTTACCCCTGGAAGACAACAGTCAAACTCTTTACTGCATATGATGAATAGGGAATGCCACAATCTAATGTACTTTTAAGTGATTTTATGACCCTCAGCATAGCAGACTTGCTTTCTTCTTTAAGGAATGTTTGGAACCAAGCAATGTCTTTTCCGACAGATGCCAAACGCTGATTACTTTGATAACAGAATGTTACGGCCAACCTTATCAAAAGGCTTTTTTCAGGTCCAAAAATATGCTGACCTTTGCATTTTTTGTACCATCGAAATGTTCGTGCTGTGGTATTTCCGACAAGCAAATTGATTTTTTGGGAATAAGTCAGTTGCTCTAACAAGTCATGCTATAGCTTCTCAAGTAGCCTAGAGAAGTTGTCTACGCCCCAATAATTTAAGAATAAATTAAGGAAAATTCAATCTCAAAGTTGTGGGAACATTAAGAACGGCCAGCCTGAACCTCAATTCTGCTAGTTTATATAAAATGCTACATTTCATAAGCTTGAAATACTGCTATTCGCGCACACCCACCCTCATAGCCATATTTGCTTGTGTTTCATACATATTTTTTTAGTTCTGCTTGCGTATTTATTTGCTAGTTTGCATCCTATTACTGCTTACATCAGTTCAAACATTCAGCTTATTTATGCATTTAGGAAGATGATTCTTGGTTATGCTTCTCAGACTCATTTTGTGGTTAATTAACATCACACGTATGCCGTGCATTCGTCATTTAAACTAAGAATCAAGTAATCTTTATTGGAAGCCAAATCATTCTTTTGTATATAACATACCAGGATAAATTTGTTGGTGTTTAGATAGAGAGCTGTGAAGTAAATTCCTGCGTGACAGCTAAGCAAACCGGCGCTTGGCGCAAGTTTCTGTCCACATTATACAAAACGGGACCTAGGCCGAACCCAACTCAAAACCTGGGCCAAGTTTTAAGTTAAAACACCGAGCCTAGGTTTCTCGTGTGACCCATACTAGCATGGGCCAGTTCCGGGTTGTCGAATACTTGGACCGAGACTGGGCTAGTTTGCGTAGCGTGGACACAGTTTTATTCTGTTGATAGAATCCATGACCTCTAAAATCACAGAGAAGGAAAGAATGGTAAATATAGGTATCTCTATATAAGTACTCGTCAAGAACCTTGACAATTTCAAAATTTTGCGACCGATCTCCATACTCATTCCATAGAGAATTCACGCACAAAAATTTAACAAAGCCAATTGTCATAGCGGAAATCTGCAGGATTGGGTTTGAAAAATAAGGAGGAAAGTTTGCGAGGAAGCAATCTTTAATTCATACATTCGAAAATGCTTACAACATACAATAATCTACGGCTGGTAATAAAATATCGCTAGACTCCAGGTATTTTCCTTAACATAATAAGCGTCATCTTCCTGTGGCTTTGTAGAAAAAACCTTAAAGTAAATAAGTTATATACAAATTCCTATTTTACGAACATACCATATCGTTAAATGAATACAAATAAATCTTATATGCGCCATATTCATCAATTAATCATTAATCTATTGTGCGTCAGTGAACGATTCATTTTCTATGTGCCTTTCTGATGTTGTATTGAATGACCACCGATGTGCCAGATACTTTGTGTTGGGGGTTGGGGGTGAACGTTGGGGTGGGCGTTCTGACCATTTCTCCAGCTAATATCACTAAAAACAGGCCACGAAGACGCTATGATAAATGGGGTGCTAAATCTCCAGCAGAATGACCAACTTACTTTCTTATAAGTTCGTACATGCTGGGGGGAGGGATTGGAAGCCCCTACACAACCTCTGTTAAACCATAGAAAATTTGGATCAGGCGAAATGTTACAATAGCTAAATTGCAAGCTATAGAGAGATTTATTACATACCGAGATTTACCGAGATGTACCGAGACTTAGTGAGTGCAGGAGCGCAAGGCGGTATCGAGCATTTCCCTAAAGTTAGAATACTGAGTCAATAACAGAGATTTATGAAACTAAATTACAAAGTCTGCAGTTAACTTTCCGTCATCTGGCCCAAGATCTAGCCAGAAATTGTGTCTTTGGTAGGTGGCGTAAAATTCTGTAACGTCAGAAAATTAAATATACATCTCTAAACGTAGCAATACGAAAAAGCAGTGTCCAACTTCTACGATCGTTCTTCCAGTAACAACAATCTGAAAACTTACAAGAAAATTACCATCGTCACATCCTAGGTAATGGGGTAGGATAGAAGTAATAAAATGGAACAAATTTGTCGCAGAAGAAAAGTACACGCTCGAGGAAGCGGCATTTTTTTCGTACAAACGGTGCAAAACAAGAAGCAATTCAAAATTTGATTTTAAAAAACCAGAAATGCGCGCTCTTAAATCTGGGTATCTACTCTCCAGTCCAGAATAGACATCCCACCTCGACTACATCTTTTTTGAAAAAATGTGCACCACGAAATTCTTATTGCAGCCCCCCTCTGGCTTATTAATTTTGATCCAAGATGGCATCGTCCAACCAAGACTTAGAATTTGTGTTGCTAGACGAGTGCATAAAAAGAGAAAAATTGCAGTTAAAAGCACTGACAACGTAGCTGAAAGCCGTACCAATCAAGGTGCGTTTGAGAGAGGATGATGCAAACACTTTTAGTCTGTTAGCAAGTATGTAAGGAGCTGCGTTTCTAGGAAAATTTACCAGCCCCCCTCCCCGTTTATTGCAACCCCCGGCTAATTAGATTTAGACGTTTTTCCAACCCCCAGCTATTACCACTCCCCTTCTATTCCAGGCTGGAGAGTAGATATTCCACATTAGGCATAAGCTTTTAGACACAGTGATCGGAATAGGCTAAAACTTATAGGATAAAGATCCACGTGATAAAAAGCAATTCAAATATGCCCTCAAAAACCTGAATGATCTTCATTACTCACTTCTACCATACTATCTTAATTGTGAAACTTACACAGAGTCTGGTTCAAATCAGTGCTTGGTAGCAATAGTGGATCCGTGCCCGAGTTTGATCAAACACTTAACCCAACAAGGCTGTGCAACAGCAAAGATAATAGAAATTACTTTCTATTATTTTGGCAACACAAAGCTCAACCGCTATTCAAATGCACTGCTATCTCCTCTCGAGTGCATAATAAACGTACCCCCAGCATTTATTAATTTTTCGATTTTTTCCGATCCCTGGACCTTATTAGGACCCCTGGTTTATTAATTGTTAGGAAAATTACGTTTTTTACAAACTGTCTTCTTAATTCCTTTTTTAGAACTGTTCATGACCACTTTTCAAGGCAAAATAGCGTGATTCTGTATATATTTTAGTTCTGTGCTTTATGGCAACGTGTTTTTGTTGCTTCCTTCGCATTATAAGCACTTTAGACTGTTTCAAACATTTTCAACCCCTTTATTTTATCCCCCGTTTATTAAATTTCGGAATATTTTCCGACACCCTGTTTAATAGGACCCTGTTTACCAGAATTTCCATTAGTGATAATTTAACATCTGTACCCTTGGATTAGTGGAAATGTTGCAAGAAAAAAGAGGAGTTCTCATCCTAGCTATAACGAACAATGGTACATGAAATGGAGGATGTGGTGATGAAAAAGTAGTTTTTCAGCCTTCTTACAATGAAAGAATTTTTTGGTGGTGTTCAGGACATTAGCCTAGCTATGGTTGAGAATTAATCACTAATATTTTCATAACAATGGATGACGTAACTTAGGATGGCAACACTTCTCAAAGCAGGAGAAATCTCCTACACAGACAATTCTGGCCAAAATAATTAGAACACTTCGCAGATGTCCACATAATTTCTCTCCTGATTTACCCACCCCCACCCCCCCGGTACAATGAAGAACTTTCGAAGAACGAAAAATTGCCACTAATGAAGGATTTCTGAATAATGGAGTAAATGGGACTATGCAGCTTAAGATCAGTCCTTCCTATACGTAGCTCAACATTGTTTTGGGGGGAAGGGGAAGGGTGAGGGAGGCGAAAACTCGAATGCTAGCCAGAGTCACTAAAATACCGTAACTCCTCGAATAAACCCTTGGGGGCTTATTTGTAAAAATGAATTCTTGGGAGGGGGATTACTCGAGGGGAGGGCTTTTTCGAAGAGAGGCGAATTTCAAATTTAGGTATTTTCCTCAAAGGTGGACAGAAAAACGACACAATTCCCTCCACAATGTAAAATTACAAAATTACAAATGGCTACGCAAACGAAATTTAGTACCCAATAATGATTTCCTAATTATCACCACAAAAGCCGCGTTTCCTCACAGGAAGTAATATTGTGTAGCTATTGTCCAATGGAGCTTCCTTGAAATAAGAAAATGTTCTTCAATTATGCTTCCCTCGAATAAGGCCCCCAAATGGGCTTATTCGAGGGGGGCCTAAATGCAAAAGTGTTCCAGGTGTGGCATAGTGAAGGAGGATCTTATTCGAAGGTGGTAGTTTATTCGAGGATTTACGTTAACTATAAAGCTTGTCTAAGAGATCACTTTTTGTCAGCGTCCCAACTAATTTTTGCAATGATTGTAGGTACAAAAGAAGTGAATTGGGCTGACATTTGTGCGTGAGTGAAGCATACAAAAGTAGCTAACATCGTTGCAAGTGAAAAATAAGCTTCTCCCTTTGGTTTTCGATTGCTAAAAAAGCCAAAATCTCAGGAGCAATGCCCTCCAAAAAACACAATAAATTTTATTCCAAGAAACACTTTAAATTGTATTTATGTATTTAGTAAATAAGCATATTTTTACTGCCAAGTACTACAATTGTCACTCTAGTTAACTTCAGCAGTTGATGCTTATCATGGCTGTTAGCACATTTTTTGAGTTCATCCTGACTTTTGACCCAAATTGAGCCAAACTTCCTGACCTTTGACCAGCAAATGCCACATGCGCAGAAAGACCGTTTTCATTTTAGACTAGTTCCCTGCAATAGAAGAATAACTAAATTTCATAAACGTTCAAAGAAAAATGTAATGACAATTCTGACTACAATGGCAAATGACACTGCGCTCACTATGTAAAAGGGTGAAGTATTGTTAGTATAGAATGTGGGTGGGGAGGGGGTTGGGGCCTATACAACGCCCTGAAAAAAGAGGGTAAGTAAATAGAGAGATAAGATTAAGTTTGTTTACGTTAGATTTGACACAAGACAAGTTGTAGGATTCAGGGAAGGAAGTGAAAGGCACGGTGTTCTACAGTTGACAAATTCCTGGAATGAAAGATGATTTATAGGCCAGCATTCGTGGATTAGGTAGCATAGCTTGGAAAGGATGTGATCGATGAAAATAGCGATAAAAGTTACCTTCAAGAATAAAATAATAGCTACTTGAACAGCGCTTTATAAGGAGCTTTACCAATAAATAACCTTTAGTATTCAAGCGCCAAATGTGAAAAACAACTCAGCTTAAATGCAGTATACAGCGATAGCTATGCTTTTACTAGTACAATTATATCATAAAACTATAGTCATAAAGCAAACAAACCATCCAAATTCTTATGAGCACAAATAATATTACAAGCCCCATAGTCTTCGCAGTGGATCCGATTCTAAGTGGGTAAAGTGGATGAGGAAATTATAGCTTCCAAAATGGAAATAGAGAAAAACTTACGGTTTTTCATGCATCAGTGAGTTCTCCAGTAAAACTCTGTGAGCCTTCCTCTTGTCCATATTTGGACCGGAAACAACCCCATGGGATTCGCCATCTTTCTTCTTTTTCTTCTTTTCATCCTTCTTCCTTCCTTTATTCTTCTTCCGTTCCGGTCTCTTCGGTTTTTCGTCACCTTTGATCCTTACGTCATTGGCTCCTTTCTTTACTGACAAATCATCTTTCGATTCGCGTAAGAACTCTTTTTCTAACTTCTCCAGCTGTGTTACGGAATCGACATGCCAGGTCGCCCGTTTTGATCGCATAGAATGCAAGGCAATGACGTTTTTGTCTTCTCGATTTCCTACTTCCTTACGCCTAGAAACTGGAGATGAATTGAGCAAGGCAACTCTTCGCAACGACAACGGTGAACTCGACTTTTGCTGTGACAATGTGTCTTTCTCAGGTCCAATCTGCATTTTGGGTTTCATCGAGCTTTCCAGCGAATTCGACAAAGACTGCAAAGCAAGCATGCCTGGGCTGTTTGCTCCACTACTCGATCTTCTTTTCCTAATCCTAGGAGACTCGTGGTTGCCATTGGCATCGGTTGCAATCTCTAAATCACAATCCTCACTTAGAGATCTGTAATGTAGTCCCTGAATCTGCGCTCCTCGCAAATCGATCTCAGAATAACAACTCCGAAGAGTATACGCTCTCTCCCCAAGTGATACCGTCCTTGGGTAATGGTGCCTCCAATATGCACGGTTATCATCGTCTATTGAGGTGGCTCGCTGAAAGTTAATCTCATGATGCTTGTGCTGTTTTTCACCGCAATCAAAAACACGCTGAATCAAATCACACTGAGTACCAGCTTCTTCCAACAACTTTTCTTCAGGATCAATGCCCGAATGTGACAATTCAAACTCGGTTTGTACCTCGCTATCTACTGTGACAATAATACTATCAACATCATCAGTTTGACTGTCGGTCTCGAGGAGAACTACAGATGGCTCAGTTTGACATTCCTGATCTACTAAAAGTGGAACAAAATTCGCATCGTTGTGTCTAGAAACCTTCACTTCGGCGTTATCTTCCAATTCTAAAAAAAAGCTTGGCGTGGACCTACCCATTGCACTATCACCTTGAGAACCTTCATCTAATTCTGTAATGTCTCGATGTCGGTTTTTAAAACTATTATCACGCGACAAAGCACCCCTATCTGTACTTATCGATGTATTTGATGACGATACTGAAATCGAAGACGGCTCCTGCGATCGCATTGTCCTTCGAGAATATCGAGTATCACTCGCACCATCGCTGTGCCTTCGTTGAACGCCACTACCGACTTTCGAAACTTCAGGTGCACTTGAAGAAGGTTTGATTTGCCTAAGTAGTTCATTGCGAACTATGTCGGCACGCGAAAGTACAGTATCTGATGAAGTACTACGAAAGCTTTCATTTCGGTACGTTTCCATGTCATCGGCAGGAGACTCTAGCGAATCCGATCGACTTCGTTGCTCGTTCATCACAAAAGACCCTAAATCTTCCAATTCCTTACCAGGCACTATCATTGAAGCTGGTCGTTCGTCCTGCCAATAGGGTATATTTTCCAAAGGTCTCGCTGCCTCAGCTTTGTCCTTTTTAGAATCAGATACAGATCTAGTTACTTTATTACCAGTATCAAAGCTCTCTGAAAGCTTACTTGTCTCCGTGTGAGGACTAGTTACTCGCCTAGGCTCAATAGAATATGAACGAGGTTTCCTTTGTTCGTGAATTTGATCTGTTACAACAATCGATGGCTGTATATCCACATGATGGGCGTTGACAAACTTTTGTTGCCATGATGGGCGGCGCTCTTGATTCGGTGAATGATGTGGACTTGCAAATGCGAAGGAGGAGTTCACATCGTCATCAAAGAACTCATACGTTGAACCATTACCAGCTCTGGCTTTGGAATACCGATACTACAAAATAAGTGCATGTAAGTTAGGGAAAATAGCAAAAAAAGAAGAAGCATATTAGCAATTAAGAAACAATCCTAGTATATAAGATTTTTATGAGAAAGTTTCTTTAGGCCCAGAACTGAAACTCTCTTAACATTTTCACGATTCCAGTATCAGAACTTTTTAAGATTTTCTTAGCAAAAATTTTTGAGCTTCAATGCTCTACGCATGCACATTAATGGAAAGTGAAAAAGCTCCATGTGCATTTGAAATGGTGATAAATCTTAGCAGACAACAGAAGTTTAACTGTTACAGGGCATCCTACATAACATGTACGTATAACATTTTGTACATCAAATCAAATACGTGTTTATAAATCAAATTATAAACACGTAACCACTTGAAACTTGAATAGATCTAAAAAATCCAGTGCTGAACTTTCATAACTTTTGGAACAGCTGAATACTACTTTCTTCTGAACCACTTTTGTATTTAGAAACATTTACTCGAAAAACTTATTGTTGACAACCAGATTTCAGTTTCTATAAAGAAAGACTCTAAGGCACCGCATGTATTGCAAAATCTTCGCATGGGATTTTGGCGAAAAGAACCTTATCAACAAAAACTATTAGTATCATGAAGTCGCTGGTCGCAAAGTCGCTGGTCATGAGGTCGCTCGTCCCCATATTATCTTTTCTTCTATATAAAAGCCTGCGAATTATTTCTTATTTAGCAAGATATTGATATTAGGATGGCATTTAATCCTCGTTTAATACTGCCATCATTTGCTAACATACTGCTGTTACTATGCATTTTAAATAGCACGCTCTTGTTAGAAATTTGTGGGGATGGAAAAATTCCCTATATTTATATATATATATATATATATATATATATATATATATATATATATATATATATATATATATATATATATATATATATATATATATATATATATATATATATATATATATATATACATAGGTGAGAGGTTACAGTGCTGGAAAATATTAGCTAATATACAAAAACACCATGAGATAAAAATTCGAGTACTGACAGGAATTTTCTCTACATAAATATACATATTACAAATATATATACACCATTTTTGTTAGAATCAATTGAGAATACAGAGGTCATCCAATTTCTTGTCGAAAGCTTCATTCAGAAAGACCACATTTTCGCTGAAAGCACATAAAGAACGCTTTGTGTTATTAATCTAAGAAGCAACA
>OLMO02000009.1:19182290-19199735 GCA_900291935.2 Cassiopea xamachana | reverse complement strand
TTAACATATTGAATACAACAATAACATCGAGTTTTGGCCAACAAAAATCCTTTATTTTGGAGACCGAGCCTTGTGATTTTCTTAAGATTTCTTAGGATTTTGGCCAGTTAAGCCTCATTTTTTCAAAATTCTTTTTCTTATAGAGAAAAAACGTGTAATGCAAAGGAAGGCATGAAAAAGATTGGAGATAAAGCACTCTCAATCCATTGGTAGTGAAATGACTATAAAAAGGTGTATACATGTACGTAGAATAAGTCACCTTTGCTTTCTCGATATTGTTGATCCATCTATTGGTTTCCGCAGGGGGCGGTTGTAGTACAAAGGCAGTAACCAAAGAGCCATACTCATTCAAGTATATAAAGAGGAAGCCACCTATAAAAAAGTATACACTTGGTGTTGATTTGCATCGTGCAAAAACTAGCAATCGCGTGGTCTACAGCTAGAGGCACCATGAGGGGGCAGGAGCAGATTGCTTTGGGTATAGGTCCTGAGGGAGGCCCACACAAGTTATGAAGTTTTATGCAGCCACGCTTTAAATAGTCTCAGATAGATTATGCTTGCACTACATAGACAAAACGAAGTCTTTTAAAGAATAAAAAGAATTATATTTTCAAGGGGGCCTCCAGCTTTCTGGATTTTCATCTTTGAATTTCATATCTCAGGTAATCCTGATGTATGCGAATCAATTTTTACACCTTAAAAGTATTTACTAGATAATATGCTAATTATATCTGGTAGCTAATTATTATATTATATATTTCGTAGAATCAAATTGTTGTTGGTTCTACGAAATTGTTGAATGTCCCATATCGTAAATCCTTTAGTTGCTTCCCCAATGAAAAAGCCTTTTCCGCAAATATCTCCCACTATATAAGACGAAATGTTTAAATAGCTATCCATGCCTAGAAGTCACACCTCTGAAAAGAAGAGATTTGTAGCATTTTTTTTAATATGCCACACATGCGACTGAAACGAGACCTGTGGGTGACCGAGTGCTCACTGGGATAGGGTTGGTGACCATGAAATTAGAAAAGAAAATTAATTCAATCAGTTGAATGAGAAATAGCAAATTCAATTCCCCCAAACAAAGGTTCAACAATGAGTAAGTCCCGAGAGGGGGAATAATTCTTGAAATATACAGCATCTGGGCCAACAACACGGTGACAAACCAAGATGAGACAATGATGCAAAGATTTCCACTGTTTCAAATAGAGGAGGTATCTATGCACGCATCAATGAAAACAGCCTATGCAACACAATGCAGTGAAGTGAGTTATCACCAAAATCTACAAGACGCGATATGGCTGAAAACTACTGCCATAAATAAGTGCAGTTTAAAAGTTCAGTTGCTATACAAGATTTGGATACTAACCAGATTCCTTAAGTGGCTTGAGATAGACTTTGGTGAGTCTGAACGGCTAAAAATTGATACAGCGAATAGTATTAGCTAACAATCAAACAGCAATGATGACTTTCAAGCAAGAACCTTGGATTTTCGTCTATCTGCACAACCAACAAACGAATTCTGCTTAAAAAACGTTTAATAGAGTTTTCCTTCTTCGATTCTTGCTTCTGACCTTCTCAATACTAAACTATCTGCACAACCACCAAACGAATTCTGCTTAAAAAACGTTTAATAGGGTTTTCCTTCTTCGATTCTTGCTCCTGACCTTCTCAATACTAAACTATCTGCACAACCAACAAACGAATTCTGCTTAAAAACGTTTAATAGAGTTTTCCTTCTTCGATTCTTGCTTCTGACCTTCTCAATACTAAACTGACAGCAGTATTAGATATATTTATTGTGATTTTGATTCATGATGCATTCTGGAATAGTTCCAAACATGCTTCAAATGATATAGGATGTGGATGAAATTTTTTTCTACACTATTATTGCATTATAGGTGAAGGGATTTTACTACAGGACAAAAAAGCGGCAACAGTCTTTTGACATACTGAAAGCCTTTTTTCGTCCGACATTTGTCAGAGTATGAAACGTTGGATAGTGACCTAAAGGTTAACCGAATTATATAGCCAGGTGCTGTTAACCTTTCGGTCACTATCCGATGTTTCATACTCTGACGAGTGTCGGACGAAAAAGCTTTCAGTATGTCAAAAGAATGTTGCCGCTTTTTCGCGCTTTAGTAAAGCTCTGTAGTATCAACAGACTATATACTTAACCTCCTCCTCCCTCTCTTTCTCCCTCCCTCCCTCCTTTCTGTAGTACCAACAGACTATTTAGACGGAGGGACCAGTGAAAACCAGCACCTATTCTGAAAGGCTCCCCTCGTAAAGAATTTCAAAATGAAAAATAAACTGAAATAGTAAACCGTTGCTCAAGCTTGAACATATCATATGAAATATCTATTGGCGCTTGATTAACACAAAACTGATACAGCTACAACCATATTTCATTTAAATTGTAAAATACATGCAAATTTCTGTGCAATTTACCTGCTTTAATATCTTATATTTCTCATTGTTTCGCTTTCCTTTTGTTATCAAGAATATGTCAGTAAATAAGAAACAGTAGACATCCGCCTAAAAAAGAAAATTTCAAAACTATTACATTGCAATAAAGCAATAATGAAAATCATGAAATTATGCTCAGAAACGAACGACATGTTTTCCAAAAAAACTGTTAAACATTTGCCAATCTAAATGTCTCTTAAAAAACGGTATTTGCCAGCCTATGAGTGAAACTCTCTTAGTTTTTCATGACTTTAGTATTAATACTCTGCTAAGACTTATTTAGCAAAATGGTTTTTAAGCTTTAAGCTTTAGATTAAAAGATAGTGCAAAAAGTTACATGAGTTCGTGAAATAATTAAAGCTCTTATTCAATAACCGAAGGCAAAATGTTCACAAAAATTGTGCGCAAGAAATACAGTAACAAATTGAATATAATTAGACAGAATCATTTTATGTGCAAACAACTCGAGTTTTAAAATTTATATAAACACATTGACTTTCTCAGATTTCACAAATTTAAGCAGTGAACTTTCATCTCTTTCTGGGCAGGCAAGCACAACTTTCATACAAACCACCTTTTTATGGAACACGTCTTTTAGAGCATTTTATCTCGAGATAGACATTGGTGTATCTTAATAAATCACCAACCTGCTTCCTACTACAATATCTTGAAACTAACTAGCTTTATATTGAATTCAAATATTACATACGAAAGAGCCATCAGTACTCCATATCCTGTGGTGCTTTCGTATACGAATTAGAGCCCATAATTTTTCAAATTCTGCGAGACTGTGAGTAGCTACTAACTAGCAGTCGATGCACACATCTGAAGCTCGTATCTATTGACTAGAAAAAGCTAAAACTGAAGAGCTACCAACCCTATTTTGCTTCTCAGCGAGTTTCATCGCGCCTTCCATGAGGACACATCGCCACTCAGGTTCTGTTATAAATGGCACAAGTCCATTCAAATCAAAGGTTTTAATTTCCATCAAAATCTAGCGAATAGCATAAGAAGTAGTCAGTGTTATGCGAAGGTATTTGACAATAAAAAGCCAATGGCATGAAGCAAGGCAAATTGGAGTAGCATGGGTATTCTGATTTTCAGAATGTAGTGTTGGGGGAAGGACTTGCGGTCTATATCAATGTGTTCTATAAAAAGAGTTTGAGGCAGATAACGCGTTCTGTAAAAGGAGTTTGAGGCAGACTACGCATTCTATAAAAGGAGTTTGAGGCAGATAACGCATTCTATAAAAGGAGTTTGAGGAGGATAACGCGTTCTATAAAAGGAGTTTGACGAAGAAAAGGCGTTCTTTAAAAGGAGTTTCAGGCAGATAAGGCGTTCTGTAAAATGGTGTGTGGGAGGCTAAGACACAGTTTCAATACAAAAACAAAGCTCGGCTTACCTTTTCAACCTCGTCGTTTACAGGATCTACTGGCATATAAGTATCAAGGCGCTCTACTACGGCGTTAGTCTTTTTCTGCTCATGACGAATTCGCAAAGCAGAGTTTATATGACAAACAAACCGTTCAACACTCTGAATCTAAAATTTGATGATAGCGATAAATTTTCCCGCCAATTATAACACTGGTGATTGGAAAATGTAATAAGGTGCTGAATGTGGTATTGAATAGCTTATCTCAATCCGGTCCTTTCGACTCAGTTTGAGTCTCATTAAATCTACATTTTCGGTTGTTGTGCACACTTTTTATAAACCATAAGAATATCCACTTTTCACCGAGCCTCAATATTCTTAGAAATTGTGATTTTGAGCCTAGAACTATTTTTAGCCTTAAAATCAAAGGAATACATTCCAATCTTTATTGATGTTTCTACTATATCATAAAACTAAGCAAGAACGGAGCAGAAGAAAAATTTATATCGATAATTCAAAAGTAAATCTGAAAGCAATTTTTTAACTAGAATACAAAAAAGCTTTCGTCTTGACCAAACTTGAGCCTTGCATTATTCTTAAATTGTTCTTAAATTTCAGCGATTTTGAGCTTCAATATTCTTATAAACTTTATTCTTATAAAAAGAATGTATTACGTCATCACAGTACAAATTCATTCAATTCACATCAAAGGGATTTCAAGGTTGAAATTTGAGGATTTTTACATCTTACAAGATATAACACATATTATCTACAAACAATGAAAACGACCACATAACTGAGAGAGGATTTACCATTTCGTGGACGACATCCTTGTCATACTGGTGTTGAGTTTTCTTCCAAATTGCTTTTAGCAGTAACGGGTATTTGGTTAACCGCTGCATAGGTTTAACTACCAAGTCAGTCAACTTCAGTCGATTGCAAAGTGTATGGTTTTCACACCACTACAAAAGTGAATGCAGTGTCTATACAGCCGTTCGCTACAGATACTAATGGTTAGTCTCAGCACCAAATACAGCTAGCAAACAGACCCTAATCTACATCGAGTGATATTCATATACCTTACCACAATAATAGCTATTGGGTGTGAGAAATAGACAGGAGCACGCCCTCTCTACAATCAATAATTAGTAATAGAGTTACAAATATTTTGCAAAATTTTGAGCAATGTTGAATGTAAATCAAATAAACAGTAACATTGACATAAACTTGGCTCCTATCCATATAGAACAACATTTCAAAGTCAGTACTAAACAGATAGAAACAATAGCTGTCCAAAACGCACCAGCGGAACTTAAGAGTTATAACTAAGGGACCGCTCAATATTTATGTCTCAGGTTGGGACTGAAGAGAGATGTTTATTTGGGTAATTATATTCGTTACCCAACCTTGTGCAGTATCAAAATGATAGATACCTAACTAATATAGAGCCATTACAAGTATGCTACCCAACCTCTATAAGACAAAAAATGATACACCCAACCCTAAAGCTGCATGAAAAATGATTTACCCAACCTATTTCTCTTCAGTCCCAGCCTGAGGCATAAATAATGAGCGGTCCCTAAACCAGTAAATACAACTGATGCTAAAAAAGATGATAAAGTGCACTGGGATTTCTAGGACTTAGATGGAAGTTGATTTTTATAAGCAAATAGATTTAATGTCCACAAGAGAGAATGGCGAACAGCAAGCACTCCAGCCTTCTCCCGAAATTAGGTGCTTAACATTACAAGTTTAATGAACTGTATATGATCATTTTCTAAAATCCAAATATATTCATATTCATATAGTAGGCACTGTCAAATTCTGCGCTTTAAAGGCAATTGAGTTTAGATACAGTCTATCGATTTGAGGTAAAATCTATGAGTAACAACTAAAGCACACAGCATGAAATAACTGGATGATTAGAGTTAACTGTACTTACGGCCAAATACGTTTTGAATTTCTCATTCTCATCTCGATTGCTTTTTAAGTAATGTAAACACTGTGCTTCGTTCACGCAATACTCCTTATAAGGCTCCATTATCATACCAAACTACAAAACACGTTATAAACTTTCTTATTGACAAAAGATTCAAAAATATGAAGGAAAGAGTTTTAATACACGTCCACATTACACAACTAATAAAAATGGCTGATATGCATACGAAGCATACTCCAAACCAACTTACTTTTTAGTTAATCTTTCTATTTCATACGTGTACCAAATTTTTCGCTAAGCCTCAACATCCTTAAATTTTTGAATTTTTGAGCCCCAAATTCGCTTGAAAATTACAAGAAAAATCCAGTTCTTTGTTCATGTGCTAGGGTATATTAAAAACAACATAGGAACGATAAAACACAAAGCAAAAGAACAACACAATAGAAAACAAAGGAGCAGTACTATTCAAAACAAAAGAAAAATACAAGGAAAAACAAAAGAACAATAGGATGTAAAAAAAAAACAACATACGCGACATTTTCAATATAAAAGAATTCAAATAAACAAAAAATCTAAGTCTTCATGCGATATTCCTGAATTACTTTTAACTTTTAGTGAATCTGAACACTAATATTCTCATAGAAAATATTCCTAAAAAAGTGTTCCTTTATTGATTGAAAAATGGTGGAGTTTGAGAAGTCAATGTTTGCCTTGCCACTGGTCTCATATTTATTGAACAGCTTTTAGCACTCCCTGCAAACATTCCCTTAATACGTGAAAATGGGGTTGCAAACAAAGCTTTGACATAACAGAAAGAGTGCAAAAGGGAATCTAGAAACATTATTTTGTCTCAACTAATAGTCACAAACATTCATTCTTGATGGGAAACTGTATTGGATTTTTAACCTAAGAACAAAGTCTCTACAAGTGCTTGAATATGAACAACGACACAAAAGTATAAATTGTGGTAAAGAATTTCCTTTTCAGCTCCTTACCTGGGCAAATGCATCCCTGAAGACTATTGGTGAAATGGAACTTTTATCCTGTCTCGCCTGAAATCAAAGTGAAAATAAAAACTACTAACTAGAGACATAAGCCGTTGCTCTTTGAATCAACACTTTCATGGGATGCAATGAATTTTTGATGATTTTCTGACCATTTGCAAATCCTCTTAAATCTAAAAGAAGTACGTTGACTGCAACAATCACCAAATATTCATTGCATCGCTCAAAAACAGGTTAATTCAACCTAGCTTCCAGAAGCAATTAATTTAAACAGAAATCCTTTAGGCCTAATGCAATTACTCACTCGCAGCAGATAAATCTTTAATATAATGCATTTGAGGGTGAAATAAAATGCAAAATTTTACCTTTTCTACGATTGGTTTCAAATAGTTTGACCATAGAGACAAGTTTGCCTCCAAAACTTCTGATATATTGCCAAATAGTTGATCGGTATCAATCTGCAAAATCAAAATGACGCTCTGAAATTTACTTTTACCATCAGAGATTCGTTTCATTTCAAATCTATTAGTGGCTTGCTTGTCAACTTCTGATGCATTTTGTAAATTGTCATGAAACAAAATCTAATATGCTATTAAACAAAATGTATTGAGCTCGGCACTGCACGTGACAAAACCAAGACGCTAAAGATAGATCAACTGTTGAATGTGGTAATGCAACATGAAAATGACAGATATTTATCACAGCCAAATCCATAAAAAAGTTGGAGGCAATGATCATGAAGGAAATGTTGATACCAGTGCCAATAGTGATAATGATGATCATGATGATTATGATGATGATTGTGATGATGACAATAATGAAGATGGCGGTTTGCGTTCTGCGTGAAAATACAATGCCAACGGCCCCAAAGACGCCGATAAGGAATGTCAAGACAAAGCAAGGGCTCCCAGCACAACTGGAAACTTGTCCATTCAACTCCTCATTCAACAGAGTGGCTTTATGGTAGCCGTCTAAATGGTGCTCACTGAAAGGAAGTCGCTCTCGTGGCTACAAAGCTAGAAACCACTGGTGCCTACCCAAAGATAGAAGGGTGAGGACTGGCAGGTGCACTATCAGGGTACATCATGACCCCTTATAGGCGACAAAGACTATGCTAGTGCGTCAATAGATGATGATGATGATGATGATGATGATGATGATGATGATGATGATGATGATGATGATGATGATGATGATGATGATGATGATGATGATGATGATGATGATGATTATGATGGTGATTATTATTATTAAAAAGCCTCTACATCAGCACTTTAGGTATTATTTCATCTCTTTCAACTGCTTTTATCGAAATGCTCAAAGAGATCAAGGTTGAAAATATTCATCAAGAATACATATTGAAAATCAGATCTACTTATTTCATCTTCTGCAGACGAGGAAAGGATTAGAATACTCCAGAACTATTGACTTATTAATACATTTTTGTTTTCTAAATTAATTTTTCATTTGCAACACGAGTAGCCAATTATAAACTACCTATGTTTAGCGAGGTTTATGATTGTATTGTAGAATTTCAATATACTTATATGAAGTTTGAAAAAAAAATTATTATTATGATGATGGCTAGCCCATGGTTGGAGACCTCCACGTGGTGGCAAGCGGGCACAGAGAAACAGCTGCCCTTAAATTGATAGTGGTTTATATCGCAGAGATTCAGAACTAGGGCAGATGTCGATGTCCTGTGGCAAACTGTCCATCCAGGCTCCTTCAGTGAAAAGCAGACTCAATGGCTCACGCTACAGCTCTGCCTAACTGTTGGAGTTACAGAGTGGATTGAGTGTAGCCGAATCGATCACATCTTTTAAAGAAATGACAGGCGAAAACTGACCCCAGGGTCAGTCCTAGGCCCCCTTCGGGGGCGAAATGGGAAAGGTAGGCAAGGCAAGGGATGCTGATGATGATCATGATGATGATGGTGGTGGTGGTGATGATGGTGATGGTGAAGATGGTGGTGGTATTGGTGGTGGTGGTTGTGGTAAAGCCAATGGTGATGATAAAATTAAAAATCATCATCATAATTTTGATAGTAAATTATGCTGACAATGAAGATGATAATCATAACTATATATAAAAAACTAGCAAAAACTGAATGTAAAGAATTGCAGAAGCAAATGAAGTACACAATAATTCTAGAAAGAAGTCAAAGTTCCTTTTCTAAGATGATAAAGCCTTAGTGAAAGACAGAACTCCAACTGAAAACGTAAATTCAAAGCAATATATGTTTTAAATACGTACATCCTGCAAATGGCCTAGCTTTTGAAGACTTCTCAAACCTCGCAAGAAGAGCTATGGAAATAGCATAAATAAATATGTAAGCACACAAACAATCCTAATTGATAAAAATATAAGAATTTGCTTAAACCTCAACAAGTCATACTGGTTTCACGGACTTTTCGATTGCAACATTCACATTCACAATAAATAGTATTTCAAGCAATTGAAATACTATACTATTCTACAATACTATTCAAGATGAAATTAAGGACATTAATAAGCCGAAACACATAACATAATGAAGATATACTTTGGTAGTAAAAACTGAAAAATGTTATTCAAATCCACTGAATTACTTCAATGCTTATCAGTACAATGCATGCATTTACTAAGAAAAACTGAATATAAAGATATAAATATCTAATCGATATTTTATTGCAATTCTTAGTTCATGTTTATACAAAACAAAATTGCTTTTCTACTCAGGGTACTAAATAAAATATAATCAATTCAAACATTTTAGCTGAGTGATACTAAATCTATCAATGGTATATACTGAATATTTATGAACTTTGATAAGAAATTGTACTGCCTATCGATAAATAAACAGCCTCTTGTAGTATGTACCTTCTGTATAACATGAAGCTTCCGCAAATAATTTGACTCAGTTGTAAGCAATTCCCATATTGCTTCTTGCTGGTCTCTTAATTTCTTTGAAAGTTCCTTGAAAATAATTCATACAATATCTTTAGGATACAATGCCAAAATGGCAAGTACCAAGTCCTTTTTACTATTTTAAGAAATTATCCGTTCAGCTAGCCTTAAAACAGACAAGAATGATACAAATAATAAAGTGTATTTGTAAAAATTGAATATTGAGCAGTAAAAGTGTCTATAACGATATGTGCAAATGTGCAAATGTGCAAAGAAGATTTAATGATAAAGATAGCAGGCCAGCCGAAAGATGTCATATTGCTCAATCAGAAAAAGCTAATAAATGTCGTATCTTGCAGTAAATTCCTGCGTCCACTAACACTAGAGATATCATACGGCAGTAGTTTTTAACCGTCATTAGGAGATAAGATTTTGAGAATCAGTAAACAAGCTTGCACCAACTTAAACGCGATATTCCCGTTTGGTTCAATATAGCGTATAAACTCCGGTTTGAAGTTTGAACTTCTAGTTTTGAAGTTCAATGTATAAATAGTCATAACAAAACAAAGAGCTGAAAAGTACTCAGTAACAAAACACTAATGATGAGAGAAAAGGTTTATTATACGCTATACAAACCGGCGGGTGATCAATAACTTGAGTCCATGATTCTTCCTATGAAAATACAACAAATACAGTTGTAAATAGATTTATCGTACAGTTCCACTCTTCAAAATAGCTGTTCTGAATGATAACAAAAAGTTACCGAGGAAGAATTGGAATTGCAACCAAAAAGGCCTTTAACTAGCCAAAAAAAACTAAAAGCCAACGCAAGAAATAGTCATTTATGGGAGGAAGGGAAAGAGGGAGGGAGGGAGGGAGAACGGGGGGGAGACAGGGATTGAGGGAGACAGGGAGGGAGGAGGGGGTTAAGTTGTCCGAGCATCTTTCGTTGAAATCAATCTATAATACTTTTCTACACTTATATTTCTTCAATAATCATCACAGGTTTTAACCATAATGTCTTTGCACCTCCTACATATATGATGAGCTTTGAATATCATCATGACTACACTGGAAATGCGTGTTTCCTAAGGCAAAACCATACTATGAACGTAATTCAACCGTGAATGTAGGATTACATATTGAAACTTACTGCTGCACGGTCAAAGTTGATTAGATTTGAGCAACGCATTTGCATCATTGAAAATATGGCATTGCAGAAAAAAGTATCATTTATTTTTAAGAATTAACTATAGGCTATATTTAACAATTTTTTCATCGACCATAATGACCTCATTGTCGATCAGGTATGAAATCATATCGGATTCATGCATCTACACGAGACCGTATTCATTCTGTATCATATTCATATGCGTATTGATCTTACATCGGATTCATCACCGTAGTCTTGTAGACGAAGGGCACTACGCAACGAAAATGTATCGGATTCATTTGCATCTTGTAAACGTGGTCTGAATGTAACTAAAACCAACACTCATACCATAAATAAATCGTTATTTTCGACATGCAGTTCATCCACACTATCTGTTTCGTCATCATCTTTGATTCCATTAGCACTGTAGTAATCGAGAATATCGTTGAAGGATCTTTTAACATCCTGCAAATTAAACAAAAATGTTATGCCACTTAAAATTTACTACGTATTGCATAGCAATAACTACGAGCCAACATTTCCATGACTAAACTACAGCATATTATACTTGAAAAAGAACAACAAGGCAAACTTCAATATAAACTCAACTTGTGAATCTACAAATTCTCTCTAAGTGGCATGGATATTAACCTGTTCTTTGATGACCATAACAATGTGCATCCAGCACAAGCTATGCAATTTCTAGTAATACTATGGGCCAAAGAGTGTGAGCAAAACTACCAAAAGAAATTAAAACTTCGAACTTTTGACCGTTTTCAAAAAGCATCTAAAATCAAAGAAATACGGGCATTGCTGCTGTAAATCTGTAAGACTTTTATTCATGGATTTGGGTATTCCTTTTTATCTCTACTTTGAAATCTTATATACAGTTGGCCTGAACTACCAGTATCTTTGCTACTGTAAAAAATTAACTCTGAATTAAAGAATATATCATTATTTTATATTATTCTACGTAAATAGTTTGTTGGTACTACAGAACATTACTATAGTACGAAAAAGCGACAACATTCTTTTGATATACTGAAAGCCTTTTTCGTCCGACACTCGTCAGAGTATGAAATGTAGGATAGTGACCGAAAGGTTAAGCGAAATATATAGCCAGATGCGGTTACCTGTGATAAGATGCATGTAACCGCATCTGGCTATATATTTCGCTTAACCTTTCGGTCACTATCCTGTATTTCATACTCTGACGAGTGCCGGACGAAAAAAGGCTTTCAGTATGTCAAAAGAATGTTGCCGCTTTTTCACATTATTCTACTAAACAATTAAAGTTGTTTTTTACGCTTAACAAAACAAATGGACATGCCATGACGGAAATGAAATATCGACCAATCAACATATAACGAAAGTTTGCTACGTGAAAAATAGAAAACAGAATTGGTAATACAGAATTAATAGGCTTCCAAATACTATGTACAACAACGTACCCCTAGACTTGGCATCTCGTAAATCCCCGATCGCCTCTGCGGGGCATTTCGCCCGTGGTCGAATGACTGCGCCCTTTCGTCTCCAAAATGTGAAAAAATATTCTTTTTGCTCTTTTGGTTCTAAAGATGCAGACGGTGTTTATCAGAGTCCATGGTTTCAACAACGTACAATCAGTGGTGTAGAAGAGAGAGAGGGGGCGAGGGTTGGGGGGCAGCCTTCCTAGCTGTGACTAGAAGGAGGCGCAGCCCTTTTGAGGTCGGTAAATATCGTAGAAGTAGGAGACCATCGTAGACGAAATCTTTTAAAAATACTTGTATAAAAACTTGTTAGAATTAGTTGGTTGACAAGATTTAAAGGCATTAAAATTGCTTTCATACAAGAACACTATTGAAGTTTCTTATATAATAAGGCGGGCGAACTTCTAAGTTTCTTATAAAAAACACGTACGAAAAGCGCCCCCTAGATACCAATTTACTTCTACACCACTGCGTACAATGTGAAATTGAATATATGTCCCGACATGTAACTCAAAAACAATATAAGAAACTAAAAATCCAACCAACTTTTGCAAAATTTTCATCAACTGTGCGATCAAAGATTTGGCAAACTGTAGGATAAATAGCCACTTTGATATCTATCAATCAAAATATGTTCAAAATTTCTGGTGCAAAGTGCTTACGATAATGCATATCTGATGTACTTGTTAAGAAGCGTTTACTAAGAAATGACTTTTATAATGTATACAATCATGTCAAAAGTACCGTCTCGAAGTCTTTAAGACAAGCTAATGAATGTAAGCTTTACCAGGGCCTATGTTTAGAGTGGTCTTGGCCACACTTAGTGGCATTGAAAATCTTGAATGTGGTCTTGGAAATTTAAAAGTATGGTCAACGTTCTCACTTTCATATGCTTCTTATTTCTTGGAAGTCTTTTTCCGTCTTGGTCTTCGTATGTTCAATGCAAGTTTCGAGCACGGTACAGCATGCTTTTGAATGTGGCGTTACACAACAAAAGGCTCCACAGATATTTTTGGTTTATTTGAAAAGTGTGGTCCCAAAAAAGCTCAAGTATTGTGTGGTTAAGCTCTGTCATAGCACAATGTGGTCTTGGAAGAATTCCTTGAAATAGGCCATGGGCTTCAAGAAGGCTATCCGGGGCACGTGGAATAGAATAATGACTACAAAACCATGTTGTTGTTCTTGATATTGTTGTTATTTGTTGTTTTAGTCTATTTTGAGTAGGCTTTTATACCTAGCTTATTCAGCTAATTTAGGCCTACTATGCATGCTGCACCCAGGCACGGTAGGACCCCTACTTTAACGTCCCTTCCGATAGACGGGCGAGTGAGCTGTTTTGGTCGTTCATCTGGAAGGGTATCCATCCAGTTTCTGACCGTACACAGCCAAGCTTAACTTCAGCTAAACTAATGGAACTGGCTGGGCCGCTTGGCCACTTACTCAGTTCAACTTAGTAGAGCTGTACAGCTCGAAAATCCTGATGTCTCAATTGTTGAAATTCCTAGATTTCTTTCGCATTGATAGGTCTTTCCAAAACACTGTTGGTGCTTTCCTATGAGGCCCCTTGTTCTACTGGCCTACTTTCAATGCTTTTGGCTTTATCAATCTGAACACTGAATGGCAAATTCCTATTGCAAAAGTTGTCAAACTATTACTAAAAACTTGTAATATTACCTGAGCCTCCTTTTCTTTACTGTATGACTGTTTTGCAAGTTCGATGATTCTTTTGTCAACATTAACATCATTTATCGCTGTGAAAGTGTTAGAGTAATAATCGTTTACACCAATCGCAATAAAGTGAAACCCACTGCAGGCAATAACTATATATGACCGATACAAACTCACTTGGTTTTGTTGACATTTACAGAGCACGAAGTAGCAAAATTTAAGAGTAGAAGGACTTTCTAAGTAACACAACAAACGCAATTGCAAAAAAGGCTAAGAAATTATTTCATTACGGAGAAGTTATAGTCAAATATTGGTCATAGCCTTAGATACAGAACTTAAATATGCGCTCACATTCCAGCTCAATTGAAAAATTTAGTTAAAACGCAATTGAGCAAAAACAACTGTTTATTCTACGTACAGAATCAATATGGCTTTCCAATATAAACAATCAAATCAAACAAAATCCAAACGCGTAAAAATCTTGACAAAATTAAAGACAGCTGCAGAAGCTATAGAAAGATATTGGTTGCCTTTCCTACTTCTGCAGAAATAAACAAGAAGTTCTTTCAAAAATATGATCTCAACCAAAGTACAGTCTTGAATAAAGCAAAGTTAGGACCGGACATATAAGAATCACTATATTCTCTACTTATTTGAAATTTCTTACAAATGAAAAACTATTTACATCAGATTGCAGGAACCTAGGAATGACGCATGATTTGGGCTCAAAAAAGCAATTCGGACACAAAAACAAAGCACCACGGACAATAACAAGCTCTAAAAAAAGGAACTGCAAATAAGAATGAAACTCGGGGAATAGCATTTTTCACTAAATCATGCATCATGCATTTAAAATGTACCAACATTTGCCATAATAGTCATAATTTTTTTGCAAAACATAGGCACTGGACTTAAGACGAACATATCCGTGTTTCAAATAAATCTTTAGGAGAACTTCCAATAAGAAGTTTCTAAATATTCTTCAATCAATCTATGCAAAAAACTATAAGGAATAATTCAAAATGTCCTAACAGATATTTTCTAGGGCTCTTCTGTCTATAGACAACACTTATCAAGTCTATGCTGAAATAGACATTGAGCTGTTCAAATGGCAATGGATGGTATGAAACTGTCAGCAGGTGATACCCGACCAAACAAAGAGTTCCGTACGCAATCAATTGGCTTGCATCGAGAGTACTAAGGGCTCATCCATAAAGCATATCCGCACAATTCTGCCAGATTTTAACCACTCTCCTGCCCCTGTCCACCTATCAGCTTTCTGCTTAACAGGCCCCTTTCCCCTGTCAATGCGGACACAAATTGTGACAGTATCTTCAAAAATATATTTGAGTAAGAAGACGACTAAAGAACTGCATGAAATATAAAAAATGAAAGTTCTTTGCAAAGAAACTTATAATGTATTTATTTCATTTTGTCTCTTCATTTTCCAGAAAGAACGATAATAAAATGGATCGTAAATATCCTCTTATCACTTTTCTGAAAAGGATGCTCACTTACAGCTAACTACTTTCGCCCCCAGTTCAAATTTGTCCGTCCTTTCCCTCCTCTAAGGTGCGGTCGTCCTTTATGGATGACCCCTAAGAACCTTTTGTATTTTTCCGATATGTTTGGAATAATGACAAAAAGTCCTTACCTCTAACATGAAGTACATTTCCACCAAGAGGGTTACTATCGAATGCAAGCGGCAGTGGTGTATTTGACGAATCAAGAAATACAGAGTGAGTGTCAAAACTTAATGAATATGCTTCGAATAGAGGTGCCATTGACTCCCTGTGAAATCATAAAAACAACAACAACCCTTTAAGGATAAGAAAAGAAATAGGCTATCATATTATTTAAACACAGTGACATCTTTCGATAACTGTGGGCAAAACATACCTAATAATAACCTAAGGTTCTGTCACAAGCCTGGAGTCGTGAAACTTTAGTTATCCTAAAACTAGTCTTAGAAGACCAAAGGTATAACTTCAGATAGCACTACTAGAGATAAAAGACACACTTCTCGAGCCAACTCAACTTCTTCTCCCAACTCGAAATGATTAAGTCGTATATATACTGTGTGGAAAATAATTATAAAAATAGAGGATTATGACTAAGCATCATTCAACTCTACAAAATACGCAAAAAGTGGAGTGTGGAAACCTAGGAAAGGAAGGGATGGGCTTGTATAAATAATACGACTAATGATAACCAGGGTATCGATACGGCATAATACTGGGAAAATCCCACACCTATATCTAAACAAAAGAAGGGGATGCCTCTACGGTATGATGCACAAAACAGTTACGTAGCCTATGACGTGCATCAAGGGGTATGCCTGTGCTATCTATGGCCAAAGAAAAAAATCCTAATCTATGAATGGGCCCCTGGGATCTGTGACAGTTCAAAATGAAAAAAATTTAAGCCTCAGGAAAAAGTAAGGTATCCTTATAATAAGTGTGTCCTCTGGCCACATAGCATGAATGACTTTCGCACTATGTCTACCATGTCTACCGAAGCATTAAAATGTCCAATTGGACTCTTTTTTCATAACAAGGCCTATTTTTCGCTGAGCCTCAACATTCATGAATACTTCATATTTTGAATCTAATATCATTCTTAAATTATTCCTACACATTAAAAAATGTAACTTGGCCTGAAAATCAAAGAAATATATTTAGATCTTTGTTGATGTTTTACTTCATCATATAACAAAGCAAGAGCGGAACAAAACAATAAATATATCGATAGAGCAAAAGTTAATTTAAAGCAGAATTGCTACTTAAATACAAAATTTCCTAAAATCTTCATGAAGCTTGAGCCTTGGTATATTCTTAGAATTATTAACTTTCCGCGATTTTGACCCTCAATATTCACATAAAGTCTATTTTTATATAAAAGATTGAATCAAGAAGATATAATGCCTATCCAACCTGAAATTTCACAATGAAATCGGAATATGACAAAAATACAACCTTACTTTAAAGACTTTCCTTTCAGAGCGGGAATTACTGAAATTTCACAATGAAATCGGAATATGACAAAAATACAAACTTACTTTAAAGACTTTCCTTTCAGAGCGGGAATTACTTCCGAATGATGTGGATTTTCAGATCCTCGCTCATAAAACCGTACTCGCAATAAGTCACGTCCAGGGTCCTTACAAAGAAACAAAAGAAGATAACATAAACTAGCGATGTAGACAAAACACTACTTGCACGTATTATTGATACTCTAGCTATGAAAAACTTCTTCCCCATATTCATACCACAAGGAATAGCTCTTCACTCATTCAGCTGAGATACTGCCATCTGTAGCATACATGTACAAATCAACAGAGAAGACGTGCCTAACAAATTTTCTGAGGCAGCGCATACATACATACATACATACATACATACATACATACATACATACATACATACATACATACATACATACATACATACATACAGACATACATACATACGTACATAAAT
>OLMO02000009.1:19136270-19182190 GCA_900291935.2 Cassiopea xamachana | reverse complement strand
GTATAAATAGTATATGTATACACACACACACACACACACACACACACACACACACTTAAATGCAATACATATCTACATATCTATTTTACACACCACAAGTCAATCTCTAGAACGAACCTTTTCTATAAAAGTTCTAGCCATCGATTCTATAGTTGAAAACGAATGCCTCCTACGTAGTAGAGGCTTTGCAATATCACCACCATTTCTATCAAAATTGGATAATTCATTATTATTAGCTATATCAACTTCGTCAGATTGCTGCGACGATTCGATCTCTTCTAGCTCTCTATGAATATCAAAATTCGAAGAAAATCCCCGGCTGAGCTTGGACTTCTCGAAGAATCTCTGCAAACCCAATCTTGGGTGCTTAACCTTATTCGAGGATATGTATGCTTCAGTTTCAGTTTTAAAGAGCTTCCGTGCTTTAAATGACAGTGAAGCCATCTTGTAGCGTTGATGCAACAACTGAATCTGACGAACGATTGATCACAGTCAATACTGGAATGATCTCTACCAATGAGTTGCAAATTCAATATGATGGCTTGAAATTTGATAGTACGCCTACTAACAGTTCCAATAACCAAACGGAACAAATAAGTGACGAGAAAGAATACTAATGATTCATAGAATGGCAATTTATGAAGCACAAAAGCTTGATGAGCCTTAGCACATCCTCCTGATACGCCAAAATATGACAAATGGAGTCGCAAGAAAGAGAATCTAAACAATACGCGTATGTATGTCGTGTGAATTCACTCAGTATCACTTGACCCCATAGAAGGTTTCAAAAACCTAACGAACAGCTGATTTTCACCACCTTGCATCGACAGTTTTTATTCATTTTGAAATAACAGTTCTACACAGCAGGTTTATACCGCAAGGATGCACTACAAATGAATGAAATAAATGTTGATCTCACTGTGACCAGCAAAAGTTTTAGCAAAAAGCAGATACCCGCCAATAGGAAAGCAGATCTAATGTACATAAACAAACATCTATATTTCAGCCGAGCTCACATTCAAATTCGTGCAAATAACTCCCTGAACATCCAAGGTGTGATTCTACTTTCTTGAAATTTCGCTAAGTTCTGTACAGAGAAAACGATTTGTCAGATCTTCACACACAGCGACAAACAGAAGCTAGGCACTACTGCTTTGAGTCTCGAGTCAGTTCTGCAACAAACTATTCCTTCCAAGTTACTGCTACGAGGTGAAAATTCTTTAGTACTTGACTTCGATTTCGATCGTGGTGACGCCAGCAATACAAAAAACCGCCTTGAAATCCAAAATTGCAGCTTACATGAAGTACTATACGTATAACTTCCTCTGCAACAACAAAACCAGCAAAATCTGTTGCAACATAACCAGAAATGGGTATGCTTAAGAATATATTCCCTCACTTGTACGTGCTCTAAAAATATTCACAATCATATAAGTGTGTGACACGAGTAGGCCTGTCAAAATGAGTCTGATAAAACAGTAAGGTATGGACGCGCACTGTATGAGTATGTAAAGTGGCCAGGCAAACCGTACTTCGTTGAATTTCGAAAAGATCTTTGACCAAAGTCAGTTACCAATAATCACCAAAAAGAAACAAAAGCACTATTCTTTAAAGCGTTATTAATTCTTCCAAAGGAAGTGCCAATCAAATTAAGAGAAGATTAC
This sequence comes from Cassiopea xamachana, assembly GCA_900291935.2. Lineage (NCBI taxonomy): Eukaryota > Metazoa > Cnidaria > Scyphozoa > Rhizostomeae > Cassiopeidae > Cassiopea > Cassiopea xamachana. The sequence goes on along the minus strand of OLMO02000009.1, from coordinate 19,180,526 downwards.
TCTGGTGATGGCAAGCTATAAACAAAAATACCCCACTTAGAATAAAGGAGTTAAAGGACTAATCACTTAACAGAAGCTGCGGAGCTTCTTGAAGCTAATCACCAAAATGAAGCTATCCAAAGATAACTTTGGCCTTCATGAAACTTGGCAGATAGATTACAGATTTTGAATAGCATACGAGAAACTGCAAACCATGAAATTTAGCACACAAGATGTAGGCCACAGACAACTAGACCCTTGTATCATCACTTCATTGGAGCCTTGCATAATTACTTCCTGCACTGCCCACATTGTCACAAAATCATAATTGTATGTCTGTATGCTACAAAACTCTTTGATTTGGTAAAATGCTTCTAAGAGCAAGTAAGTGTAGTACGTGATGGCGAATCGAGTAAGCAAATCATATCTGGTAAAAAACAATATTTTGGTAACTTCTGAAACACTGTGCTTCTTCTCTGAAGTTGAAATTCCTATAGTCCAGAATGCTGAGGTTCATAAGCCAAAGCTGACGAAGAATACAAAACTCAAAGTTGTTCTTTATCACGCAGATAAAAAAGAAAATTCTTTGGTGAAAGTATGTCATACAATATCACGCTTGCATCCACAATGCTGGAAGGAGAAGAATGCCATCAAAATCGTTGGCAAAGTAGTAACCTGAACAGAAAAATTCCAGAAATGAATGCCACGATTCTGTTGCTCCTCACGATGATATCAAGGCGTAGAAAATGAAATGATGAATGCAAGAAGGCCGTAGAGAAGCTTAAGACCAAATTCCAAACAGTAATTGTTCCTAATGTTTTGTCGCCAGTCAAGCCACATGAAATTCAGCTTCCTCGCCACATACCCTTAGCAACAATGACGAAAATCAGATTCCTTGGTGAAATACTTTGTTATACCCAGTCAGCCATTGCATTAATCTCAACCATGATAATTATCAAAATGGATTCTGCGACCTTTTCAACAATGAATAGGAAAAATTGTAGAATCGTTTGTTAAGCAAGCACAGATAAGAATGCAAATTGGCACGTGATTCCTTTCAGAACATTTGAACTATGGAGAATTTTGATTTCCCTGTTGACAAGAAAAGGACTGGTTGCAACATGTTCATCTGACCAGGGCATTCACTGAAATAGCACCATCAACAACTGTAAAATCAATAACTTATTACCACCTTATAACATGAGAACTGCCAACAGCTGTAACGAATTTGCTCTCAGCTGTTTCACTTGTTATAATCACAACTCGTAAACATGAACGGCAGTAATACCATAATCTTTGTTGTATTTCCTTGCGATATACTTGCTGACTTTTGCTGGTGCTAAATTGCTGGTGATTCCAGCGTCAATTATACGTGCAGCAGCTAAAAGTTTGCAGAAATCTCATTCATTTGCATAAATACGAGCCATTCCCAAACACATCTAAAAGCAACAACACTACACACGTCCCTGACAGGTAGATATGATGGTAAGGTTACAATTAAAACACTATAAAACCGTTCTCAACATTTTGGGCAATGCAAGGATTAGACAAATCTGATCTGTTGTTTTAGTTGAAGATCGGCTTTTGTAATCCTGGCTTCTTTGTATAGGCGTATTTGCAGAAGGACCATACTCAATACCCTACACTGTTTGATCAGTTAAAACAGCAGATCTGTGATTGGATTATCATGAAGATCAAACCTCAACATGTTTCTATATCGATGTCTTGCTATGCCAACAAAGCCCTATACCGGCTGAATTAAGGTACCATCATTCACAACAGAGTGAAAAATCAAAGAGAAGTGTCTTCAATATGAGATCCAATCTCATTTCAATACATGCCTGCTTTCTCGATCAAGGTGAACAATGGTAATGAAGAAAATGAGAATGCAGATTACGTAAGAGACATCTGAAGCTAATACAAATGACCATCACCTTCAATGATTCCGTGATTGCGGGGTGCTTGGGAACAAAACAACAACTAGAAGGATCGCGACAACAAACAGTTAAGAGAAAATAGATTCATGGAGATGATCCTTAAGGGTGCAGCTCAAAAAACATACAGTATCCCGTCTATGAATTAAACGAACAACAACAAACCAAGAAGGACGTAGAGAATACACTCTCTTTTTAAAAGAATACCTAACTTTTTCCGAGCTAATATTCTCAAATTTCTCTTATTTTGAGCCTAGGATTATTCCTAAAGGATTCTTAAATACCAAAGGTGTAACTTCATCTAAACATTTAAGGAATATATTCCAGTCTTTGCTGATGCTTTACTACATCATAAAAGTAAGCAAGAGTTTATATTTTCTATAGATAGTGCAAAAGTACATATAAAAGCAGTCTAGGATTGTAAAAAATACTTATGTATTGATGAAGCTGCAGCTTTGCAATATTCTTAAGTTATTCTTAAATTTCAGTGATTTTGAGCCTGAATATTCGTATAAACTTTGTTCTTATTTCTACAAAGAGTGTATCAATCAATAAATAAAATCGGTAAAGGTGCGAACGAAGCTAAAGCCATCAGTTGAATAATAAAGAGGAGACTGATCAACCAAAATACCCATGCACAGTAAATACTTAAATATGTAGATAAAGATATCTATTTTAAGGAGGTGAAGTCTGTTGCATATATCCATGGATATTTATCAAGAGAATAATAAAAAGTCTCATGGTGTAATACGCAATCAATAAGCAATCGAAATCCAACTAAGCTCTGCTAATAGTTACTGACCAGAGCCAAATAAGGTGTATGCAAACTGAGGAAAAGTAATGAAGAAGGTAGTGACATCTTATGGGCGTGCAAGATAAGAAAAACACATGAAAATTGGGATAAAATTTAGACCTGTAGACAAAGTGTTTGCTTTTAGTAACTCTCATGCATATCAAATAATTCCAATTTTGGTCCACACTCATTTTAAAACCAAAATGCACCTGTCAATATGTTTTATTTTAGGCTTGGGCCATAACGACCTTTAGGTATGACACACTTGCAAACTTGATAGGCAACGCCCTATTGTTAGGCAAATATGCGGAGTATAGACAACTGTTCATTGGGGGACCAACGAAGCGAGAAAAGCCAATAATGACAGTAAAAAGAGATAACAAAATTTGCGCTGAGAAGCTTCTACAGAAAATAGCCTTGTCTAAAATCTCTAATTAATCCACTTTTACAGTGAATAATCCACTACAAGTGTCAGATTTGAATAATTTGAACTAAAAAAATATTTTAAGAACGTAAGGATGCCCAATAGCTTCTTATCCACCGTTGCACAACAAATCTATTTCAGTAAAAGTGAGAAAAATATTGATTTATGTTTGGCAAAGGGACAGGCAGCTTCCAGGTAGATGAAATAACTAACTCAATCTAAATATTTTTATTGCTTCTTGTGTCAATGTTTCCATTTTTCATATTAGCTCTACTGACGCTGTAGTATTTTGAAAGGACAAAGCAAAAATAATGAAAAAATTAGTTCCGTATGGTTAATGCATCAATCTTAAGTTACAGATGGAACATTTTGAGAAAAGAACGGGAAAGAAGCGTGTGGTGCATTCTATATCATGAACTTTCAAAGATAACCGAAATACTCATGTCACAGACGAAAATGCTACATGAAATACTCCACATCTCTTCTCGGAACGAATAGGCTCCATGCCATTCTTACATAGAGAAACTACCAACGTGTGAATATGAAATAGAGCAACCCGATCAACTAGTTGTAAAACTATTTAGTCACAGAACTTAATACGATTCGTTCTCAAAGGAGCACGTGGACCCTATTGATAGCGACCATGCAACAAAAGACCAGAATGATTGCACAACTAACCGTGCAACAACCTTTCAGAACACACACAAATGTAACGGCAGGAATATTCACAAGCAATTTCTCCAAGCTGCATTGTCAGTTAGGCTAGGTCCTCACCAGTAAACATAGGATATACTTCCATGCCTTGATTTGACACAATGGAAAAAGTTTACTCATCAACATATGCAAATACAGTGCTTTGAGCGGCAATATAAACACTGATATAAACCAACTTACCAGGATCTTTGGAACAAGTTTTAGGGACAGTTCGGAACGAAGTAGTGTAGAGCCCATGTTCAAAATTACACAAGAAGAAAGGTTGAAAGGAGTCAACACCCAACTGAAGCAAATCGCCTGTCAATATCGATATTGACTTTCCAGGCCAGTTGAAGTATACCGAACGTTAATTAGCCAGGTACTCGTTTAGAGTTGTTTACATACAACGACAAAAGGAAGACAGGGCTTTGTTTACAATACAAGATTCGGCACCTATAACATAGAATGTCCTTTATTGTGCAAATGGCAAATAAATGGGTCATAATTTATATTTAGAATGGACACTTTCCATTCATATATCACCTCAACTGTTAAACAAATCAATTGTCAGAAAACAACAAAACAGCTCTATCAATGCCTGCTTACAGCTACACAATACTGAATCTTCGTTTCATCTAACAAGTTGAAACAGGTTAGCTTATCAGTGTGATATATTTCCTCATCATTGGCACAACAAATGAATTTCTCCAAGGCCTAGCGAGCAAAATACTGCATTAACAGACAACATATTGACCTGTATCCGCTAGCAGTAGTTCAATTCTATTTCTATCATTTCATATCTATTAATTATTCCTTGTCAGTATCTTAAATGTCACATAATACCAAACGCAGTATTCTTGCACCGTTATAGAACACATACCAACACAGCATTTGAGAAATAGTGTATGAAAGGCAACCTTAGGTACCGTCCACACTAATGCTGTGTCGTATGAAAACGCATACAATCAGATGTGTTTTTGCATTTTAGAAGGATGCTTGGAGGGGCCCCAGCCTCCAAAATTTCGCTGACCTTTCGGCACTTTTTAGGCCTATTTCTCTTTGTTATGCTACTTTACCTATGGCTATGATGGGGATTTCCAGGCTGTTTTGAGATTGTACAACGAGGCTATCTTGAGATTGTACAATGAGGCTGCTCTGAGGTGGCACAACGAGGCTGTTTTGAGATTGCACAACAAATGAGGATCATCTAAATTCCTCTTGTGTAATCCATGTCCATGATATCTTGCGGAATTTCAAAAATTATTCATGCCACTCAAACACCAGTTCATCTGGTGGGAAATCTATAGACACTAGATGCTGACTATCTTCTGCTAAATCTAAAAACAGCTATAAGAAAGGAAATGATTCAACGTTCCCTTATGATGAGCGATTTCGTATCGTCAACACAACGAAAAAAGCACTATGACAAAACAGTAGCGTCTATCGCACACTCTCAATTTCAACATTACTATAATCATGTAGCATACGCAAAGAGTGAAATGATGGAGTTCTTTGCATAAAATTGCATCTAAGCGAATAATCTGTTGCCTAGGAATCTTGAATTATTAGCATATCATCGTCTCATGACGTGGAACTTTGGCTGTTTATGTTTAACTTCCAGTATGGGAAACAAAATAGAAAACTCAACGTAAAATACGAAACGGACTGGTGGTAAGCAATGCAAAGAGGCATTCATATTAGACTTACTCCCAACCAAAATCACTCGATAAACAACGGGAAAAGCGGTGATTAGTAAGTCGGGGTGATGCCTCGACCTGCCACCAATTTGGGCCAGACTGAAAAATTACTTCATATTTCAAACTGGCTAGTTTTGACCAGGAAGAGAGTGGCATAGGAGGTTGATAAATGAGCTGTACTAATGCAAAAGCACGTAAATAAACATTCCAACATAGCTAGGTACTTAACAGCCAAAAAAGTTCGTGGTGTCTCCTATAAAATGTTCGTGGGGTCTCCTAAAGTGAAAATCTGTGCTGTCTGCCAGGAGAAACGGAACGGATTTACACCTATTAGTTACTAGAAATGGTTGATACTGGTATCCTTTCCATAACAATTCTAATACACAGACCAACAACTCTCAAATGGCATAGTTAGATATATGGTGATACCTACGATTCAAAAAGGCAATCTCAAACAAACGCCAAATTGACCTAAAACAGTTAGACACGTGGATATTTTAAATTCTGTTTGCTGTATGCATTTTTGTTGTTCTTGCTGGATCTCATTTAAGGACTCGTTCAAACAGTTCCTAAATTGTTAGTCACACCTATGGACCCTCAGTGCCAAAAGTTTCTTATGGTTGTAAAACTGACAACAGTTGATAGAACCAACTCCTTATTATTGTTTAAAAAAGTCAAGGTAGTCCCGTATACTATCGTACAGTGATGAAAAATATTCGAAATTAAGCAGTCCATAGGGATTTTATCTCTGCCTTTTACATGTACATTCCTTCAAAATTTGCAATACAAGAGCAACTTCCGCATGATAGAAAGGCCCAAAATCCACCGTAGAGAGGCAATTGTCAATTGTAGTGATTGAAAGTAACGTAATACACATTTTTTATAAGAAAAATTTCTATAAGACACATGAGGCTGAAATTAGGCAAAAATTAAGAAACATTTACGAAACAGGCAGGCCGAGTTTCAAATAATAACTGTTTTTACTAGTAAATTTTAGATTAAGCTAGCAATAAAATAGAATCGACATCCACTACATGCCACACAAAGCATGGGCATGCTTTTCCTTGCATTACAATTGCCTAATCTGGGTTGTTATTATCATTGAAAGTCTTTAAATTTAAGAAACACTTAAGAAACACTTGAGGCCGGGTTTGACGAAATATTATGAAGCATCCAGGCTGAAGCCAGAGAAGTTGTTTCTTTCGAAAGAAAAACGTGTATGAAGCAAAATTATATCAAAACAAGCAAATTCAACTTCACTCACTTTTCCTTTCGAAACTTTCTTCTTCCCTTGATTCCCACTCGGGTTGATGTTGAAGAACCTTCTTGCTGATGCATATCCTTTGTTTTTCTTATCACTACAAAAACATACCGCAAATTAGATACCATCTACTTACGTCTGAATAAATGCATCACCAATAATGCCTTTCACTCGCATTTCAAAGATATGCAATTTTCTCTGTAAATTACAAGCTAATCGCGATTTGATGCAAACAAATAATCTACATCATTTTGGCCAAGATAATGAGGCAGGAAGCCAATAGATATGAAGACATAAATTTGATGATTCCAATCGAAAAAGGCGTTGTTGGAGGCAATGAAATGAACCAAGCAAGAACAGCCTGTGCACCAAAAATTGTACCAAAAATAAGAGTAAAATATCTGAATAAGTGAAAAACAGGGTTCGCAAAAGCTTCTTTAAAAATACTTCCAAAACTTTTCCAAAGCCAAACTATGAAATTTCCAAAAACATTGGAACACACTTTCGATTTCTACTGAAGTCCTGAGATATTGCTACAACAGGTACTCTAATACACCTAGGGAAGGCTCCTATATAGGAATTCTAGCATGTCTGCTTAAATGAACTTCTCGACGAAACGCGACGCAAAACGCCTCTATAGGTGCATCACTGATAAAAAGAGAGTGCGAGACTTTGAGATCTTTTAATGACTTTTACTGATTGCTTGGGAAAGGTTTGGCTATAGCATTAAATTGATCGACATGTTTAACTAAAAATGAGATGCATGCAGAAACAATTTAAAATTTTATACATTTCCACCAATAAGCAATTTATCTATAGTAAAATTGCCCATGTAAGATTGCTGGTTATGAGTAAGTTCAGTATGGAATAAGAAACAACGGTTTCATTAAAAATGCAAACTGCAAGACGGGAGATGCGCAATTACTTTGGCTAACACTTCTCTAATATTGTAGTTTCCTAGAATACATTTGACTAATGGCTATGCATACCCCCGTCCCCTAGTCTTCTACATTTTCCATTGCAGTTTCCAAGAATACATTTGATTACATAAGAGTGGCAAAGATATACTTTAAAGCAAAAAACAAGTAGTGGAGTATCAAAACGCTTTCTAAAAGGAGAAAATCCGAGTTTTGAATCCAGAGAATGAAAAGGTAAAAATGGAATGAGTCTATCATATACAAGAAAATTTCCCAGCTTCTACTTGGGCAAGATAACCAAGCCTACAAAAGCCACATGTCAACACAATATAGTTGAAAAACATCTAGACCCCGTTTACAGTAGAGCCAAATGGAACCGATCCGCTATCCGTGCTCTTTTGGCTTCGTTGAAGGAAAGGTTCCATTTGGAATCATTCAGTTTGGTTCCAGTGTAAACGAGCAGAACCAAATGGAACCGAGGCAAAAGAGATTCGGTTATGAAAATGAGAGGCGATTCCTTTAGTTGCTTTATTATTTCACGCGCTAAATACCGAAGAAAACTGGATTTTTGTAATTGAGTACACATTCTTACTATATTGTAATTACTTCCGGAACCATTTGGAACCATTTCGCGTTTACACAAGAAGCATAGAGCTGTTCGGTTCCAAATGGAACCGTTCCATTTTCTCTAGTGTAAACAAGGTCCTACTCTCACGGGAGCACATATGACAGTTTATACTTACAAATGTTGCTTAGGTTCTGCTTCGTCTTCATTTCCTGAATCTGAGTTGGCTGACCTGATTGAAGCAGTCCTTTTGAAGTTCTTCGGCAGCTGAAACCGAAGATGGCAAACTGCCTGGCCGGTATGTATCTCCCCATCACAGTCATCACATAAAAGAAGAGGGGCTTTATCATTTTTCTCCTGGCAATCTGTGTGATGACAAATCTGCAACAAAAAGACAACAGTTAGCAGATCAATCAATATACTCTCTCTATTGGGAAGAAAAACTAGGGATATAATTAAGGCAGAGGTGCTTTGGGGTACTGCATGAAAACTTTGTGAACAAATGTAGCCCAAACAGTTTGGGAGGGTTGGGGGAACAATCAAGAAATGGTTAATTGAAAAGTTATCGAGGCCTTGACCAGCGCTATCTTTCTCTACAAGTTTACTTACGAAGAGATGATTACTATGGGAGTTAATTAGAGGCTCAAACTATTTTAAGTCCTGCACAATAAGATGACCAATATTCATAGCAACAAATACTGTGACAGAAACGGAACTGAACAAGTTCTACGATTATAGACGTTTTTTTCACTATCGCTTCCTTTTGAAGAGAATTAATTCATGAAACTAGCAATCAAACTGGATTCAAAAAACTGAAAAATGCATTGCAACTTCTCTATCATTCCATACAATTTGGGATATGAATTATCTCGCATAAGATGCAAGTAAAGCTTGTGTCCTTGTGGTACAGGGAACAGTCAAATATTGTACAAAGGCCAAGAATCCATTGCACAAACGTAGTGATGACACTAAATGGTTAGAAATAGCGTTGAGGCAAAGCAGCCACTCCAATGACTCAAGTATATATCAGAACATAATGGCAAAATGTCAGCGTTCGTTGTCTGTGCTAACACGAGGAACTAAATAATCCAGAAATTTAAGGGCTCCCCCAATAGAGTTTGTAGTTGGGTGTGCTTTGTGGGTGCGCTTTGTGGGTGTGCATTTGGGTGTTATTGGGTGCCTACGTGTTTGCGAGTGTGTGTATACTACATGCATTTACCGTGCTCTTACTATCTCCAAACTCACCAAATTGCCAACACTTTTCGATTTCTTATACATTCGCAAGCTAAAAAGACTGGATAAACTTGCCATGCTGAACGTCCGTACCAACGCCATGACAATCACTCTTCAAAACTACCGATTCCAACGTCATCAAGAGGCGAAATCTTCTAATGCACACTTAAAGATTGCATACTCTGCTCGCGGGAAGTTAGAACTGATTTAAATGGAAGATTGCTAAACAGGAAGATGCCACTAACTTAAACATAAGGTGTTAGGGAAGAGAATAGGTACACAAGTTCACAATACAAAACAATACAAAAACGCCCACCTAGACGAAGCCTAATCGAAATTGAGCAAGCACTAAGAAGATTATATACCATGAATTTAGGTTAAGGCATAATTATATGGGCGTGCAGTACTAGATCTCTTCTAACTTGTTCAGATTTTATAACATTAGGCAACAACTATAATCTTTCAAAGTCAAGATAACAAAATATTTTCTACCCTTTACAAGCAAGTTCTTTATACTACCTTAAGCTGTTCTGTAACAGGTAATACACGTTATTTATAAGTTCTTAACTCAACTAGTTAAGAAAGTTAAGTACTTAGTGTCTATGTATTTATAATTCGATTTATCTTTGCACAAAATGCCATGTATGTGATTTTGGCTACAATTTAACAGTTTAACTTTAATATTTACCAAGATTTATCATCATTTCAAGTGTACATAGAGCTTTTTCATTTCCACTAATGTGCATGCACAAGACAATGTAAATAAAAAATGTTTGCTAAGAAAGTCTTAAGAAAGTCTTGATACTGGAATTGTGAAAAAGTTAAGAAAGTTTCAGTACTGGGCTAAAAAAATTTCTGTTAAAAAAACCTGTATTACATTAAGATGTATAACATTGCAGTCTGCTGAATTGTACTTTGCATTTCTATAGTGCATTACGCTAATGAGCCTCAATATTCTTAAATTTTTTGGTTTTGAGTTTTCGACTATTCTTAAATTATTCTAAAATAGCGAAGATGTAAATGTGTCTAAAAATCAAAGGATTATGTTCAAAATTTTAATGATGTCTTTCTTCATCATACAGCAAATTGAAAGTGGAACAGAATAACAAATATTGTATCGATAGTGAAAAAGTTAGTCTACAAGCAGTACTGTAACTAAAATGTACAAAAATTCTAAATCGTGATGAAACTTGAGCCTTGCATTATTCATAAATTACCCTAAAATTTCAACAATTCTGAGTCTGAATATTCTTAAAAATATATTCTTACAAAAAAAGTGTGTATGTCGCATTTTATCGTACGGTCCTGTACTGTCCTGTACTGTACTCTACTGTACTCTACTGTAATTGAATGAACTGTACTGTACTCTACTCTACTCTAATCTACTGTACTTGAATGAACTGTACTGTACTGCTCTGTACTGTACTATAATGTAATGTCCTGTACTGTACTGTACTGCACTGTACTGTACTGTACTGCGAAGAACTACTTACACTATGCAATTGTGTACTCAGGACCAAAACGATCCGAAAGCAATATTTTTCAAACATCCGATTGATCCAGTACACAACAATGCCAGCATACACTTTTCACTAAAATACCACCATGAAACAACAAACTATGGAACGTTTCGGGCCCACTCGAGGGCCCACCATCAGTGATCCTTGAAAATCTAAAATCGTTGCAAATTGCGAGCTACCCCCCCCCCCTCTCTATTTTATACACAGCAATGAAACTCTAAATTCCACTTATCAGAGGGAGCAAGAAAAGAGCATCGGCTCTATGTAGAAACGCTGTGTCAAGTGTTTTGGAAGGATCTGTCATCTCAAGCCCCTACTGTGGAAGGCGTGTATTTTTATGTTGCAATAAAGAACAACGTTAAAGCAACTCATACTGATTATAGGGCATGAATAGCGATCAAGTTTTTAAAAGGAATCAGATTTTCAATGACAAAACAACCGACGGGAAATATGCAAGAGAAGTCTCAATCCAGACATAGCCGAAAATTGGCAAATAAAATGATGTGGAACTGGCGTGGAAAAGAAGGGCTAGAGCTCAGGCATAAAGCTACCATCTTGGAAGTAAGACATCAAGCAGTATAACAAGGAGACGCATTTCTCTAATGGCAAAAGTTCTGCCTTCACCCTGGATGTTTCACTATATTTCGTGAAATCCAGCCTTAAATGATTCCTATCTGTTTCTCAAATTCATAAGATTTCCAATAACAATGAGAACTCAGATAAGGTAACTGTGATACAAGAACTAGACTGTTCAGGTTTTCTGAGGCATGTAATGGATGATGTTTCTACTTTCTTTCTACATGGTTTGATCAAAACTTTTCCTGTAAAAGCAGTTTCTTCAAATTCTTGTTTGAAACTCAGTCTGCCTGTGCTTGCTAGCTCAATTTTTCTTAATTGTTACCTAATTTCAGCCTCATGTCTTTTATAGACATGTTTCTTATAAAAATATGTCTTAAGGAAAATTTTGCTGGTCTTCCCAGGAGCTTCCAGAAGGATCCTAATTGCGTAGGGTTTCCTTCAGTTTTCTTCCTAGTCTACCCATTGTTTTAATTTCCGCTTTCCAAAATGATGCTATTGATTGCTGAGAAACTGTGACTGGATTTCCAGACTTCCCTCTTAACCACAGAGACCTAATGGCTAGGACAATTGATGTTTGTTCTAGAACATGCAATGAACTTAACCTTGTGATGCCCACCGAAGAAAACAGAGCCATAAGCATACATACATGAAATTCAAAGGTGGGATGGACCTTCTTATTCCAGGGATGGTGGTGTCGGACATTTTTGGAATTGGGGTTTGGGGACATGATGAGGCCTTAGAGGGGTCCAGGGGAAGAGCCTCCAAAACATTTCAAAAGCATTTACTTATTTGGGCTCCTGAGGGTGTAAGAGAAGCCAATTTTTTTATTCTTGGGATTAATTTAATTGTTGGGCGAATTAATTCACGAACGTTATGCAACCATGTGTTAACTTCTTCGCCAAAAGGGAATCGTTGGACATTTCCACAATTGTCGTCTCAGTGTTACCGGCGGTTTGAGTATTTTTGTCGGATATTTCCGATGTCCGACAGTTATTTCCGCCCCAGGTATTCCTATTTAAATATGCATAAGTTGCCTAGTGAAGTATTGCTTCCACAAACCTTAGCAAATATCACCTGCTTAAGAACAATCTTTCAAGCAAGATGTAGAATATTCAAAATTTCCCAAACTTTAGGGACCATTTACTATTATGTCTCAGGTCGGGGTCGAAGAGAAATAAGTTGGGTAAATAATTTTATAGGCAACCTTAAGGTTGTGCACATAATTTGTTGTCCCTTAAAGGTTAGGTGACATCTCTCTAGCCTAATAGCTCTCTATTGGTTGGGTAACTATTATCTTTAATAGTGCACAAGGTTGGATAACACAAGAAAATTACCCAAATAAACATTTCTCTTCAGTTCCAACCTGAGGCACAAATAATGAACGGTTCTTTGCCGTGGTGCTTGAAAGGTCGCGTATAGTCCTCCAAAAAGGGGGCTATAATTCGATGCGCTACCAGTGATGTCGTCACAAAATCGTAAGAATGGGGGCTATTCGTGGAGAAATATTTGGAGATTACTGTACCTTCAATACGAGCAGCGATATTTGGTTAGATAAGAATAAGTTAACACATGGTATAATGTGTAGAAAATGTTATGACTGGGAATGCTCCTTTTGCAGTGATGTCTAGTCTTGCGATAAGAATAAGAGAAAGACAGATCCTTCATAGGGGGGCTGAACCCCCTGAAATATTCAAAATTTTATGAAGGGGGGCTTAGTCCCCCTGAGCCCCTTAGACGACGCGCCTATGCGCAACTGTATTGAGCCAGACCTATCACAATCTTTCCAATTAAGGTAAAGTCAAATAAGTTGAAACCTGGTAGTAGCAGCTACTACATATGATATACAGTCAATAGTCCAACAAATCATTTTATACCATTCTCTAACTTTTCAACGCAAGCACCATCGTTGACAGCTCAGAGATGACGAGTATCGCGTCTTTATTTAAACGTCATACTCCCAGTTCACTATAGCTGGATGCCATCAAGGTCTCACATTAGACAACCCATTGAGCAATATGCAAACTGGCTCGGCTGAAACACAGGCTTGGCTAATCATAGAGATTGCAAGCACTAGATATAAAACACGGAATAGTTACCTTGACTGCAGGCTTTTTTAAAGAATTTGTGCATTTTGGTCCTTGGCAGTACTTTTCACCGTCATCTAAAAAGGAGAAAATTATGAGATAAGTGGCAACAAGCATTAAAATCCATTTTTGAGAGAAAGCGCGAGTAAGGGAGAAAAGGAGGAAAGGAAGGAGGGAGGGGGGAAAGTAAGTAGCCAACTATATACAATAGAGTTTATTAGTGATGAAGTTATAAAATATTTTAGAACTTTCATACTTTCACTGCATGGAGTGTAAGAGCACCATAAAATAGGCATATGTTGACAACTTCAGACGAATGTTGCAAAATGGGATGAAACACAACCACTTGACGACAGAAAACTGCCATACAAACCAGAATACTTTTCTTCTGGTTCCAAATGTTTGGAACCAGACTCCAAATATAGTGAATTGATAGGAACTATGTCAGCATTCAATTGCTTACGTCTCAATCAGTATTTTTCAGATCGAGCTGAAATTTGTCAAGAGCAGCTTCTTGAAAGCGCTTTTTCAGAACTGAAAGCAGAAATTAAAATATACTCTATAGCTAGACTTTTCGTGATGTCACACTAATGAACCCTATTAGTCTTTTGTAGGTAAAAGTAGCTACTCTAAAACCATAATAAACGCCGGGTCACAATAAGCAGGGGGTTTTAAAATCTTTTTAACTTGATCATGGGGGGGTTGAAAATCAGCGGTGGGGGGAGGTAAAAATATGAGCATATAGGAAGCAGCGTCTAGACATGCCTGTTCTTATGAAGTGTATCTAAAAACAGCAAAACATAAGACAGGATTATTAACTGAGTTTTGTAGTCCCTGCATTCACATCTTTGGAAAAATGATCCACGCACATTGAAGCAACTCCAAAATTGCTACAATTACTAAACAGGTGGGCAAAATAAGCTGAATTTTTATGAGGAAAACAAATGTGTATATCCAATTATTTTTTGATAATCAAAACTAAAAAACTTGCCAAAAGTAATAAACGTCCTCCATTCCCCCCAGTTTATTATGGATTTTAGAGTACGAAGCGTCTGCTACTTGTACGTCCTCAAGTTCCAATATAAAGAGATAAATCGAACAGGTAACAAGAAACAGCACATTAATTTGGATAGGAATTTCTGAAACAGTACAAAAATTTGCTGCCTGATTACGTGGTCTACACGACAGCTGTTGCAACTAAAATGGCTGAAGGCAAGGATCAAGAGCTATCCTTTTGAGAGAAATCAAAGATCCTGCTTCCTGAATCCACAGACAAACAAGTGCATGTTTGCTTGTTGTCACTGGTAACTTAAATACCTTAGTAGCATCTAAAATAACTACTTAGGGCTGCAAATTGATGAATTTCTTGTACACAATAATCATGAAATGTGTTGCTGCACAGTCAAATAAAGTCTAGCAAAATGCCTCTTTGTTTTGAACAACTTTCCATCACTTTCCATGAAGCGTTTCATTCATATAGAATGCAGATTTAGTGAAAAATGACCAAGATATAGTAATCAGTGGTCTGATGCAAAAATAGGATCATTATCCAATAAAAACTGGCTACTAACAACGTATACAACGCAGCTTCCGTTTTTTATCCACGTTTAGCAAAATATGACTGCAATAACATGTCAACAAGAAGGACATAATAGCAACAGAATTACGTCAACAGGACATAATAGCACAGGCGAAGCTTTATATTTTCCAGTACAAAATGAACACAAATCGAGAAATTGCGTGCTAAGGGCCACCGTAGAGAGAAGTTGACACCACCTTCCAATCAACTTCTTCTTTATCTGTCTTTATCGTTCTTCAACTGGGCCACCCATATATGCTAGCTTCATGCTGCAAAATCTGCGTGCATCATTGAGGACGCAGCGATGAGCTAGCACGAAAAATCTGCAATGATCCAAACAACTCAGTGTGGTTGTGTTCAGCGCTAAAATTTATTGTCACGCAAACTGTTGGCGTCTAAACTTTTGCATTGCATTCTCAAGAGTTGCATCAAAAAATCTTCAATGTCATATTCTTCATGATTATTGGTGCCCCAGATAAGCCCTTAATCCCTAGGATGGGAATTCATACTTGCGCACCATTGGGTACACTACTGCCCACATGCACCATAGAAAAATTTCCTGTGTTCGTAAGTTCATCACACATAATGCTATACTAACTACGACATAAAAGAAAGCAAAATATTTACCAAATATGTGCGAATATCTAAGATCAGTCTTGCTTTTCAAAAGAGGCAATGAAAAGGTTCGATTGAAGAAATAATCGGTCTTTTGGCTCAACACTGGTGAATGGCTTGGCGATGAGCCTGGAGAATCGCTACCAACTGCATCGCTCAATAAAGAATCTGATGACTGACGAAGGCGCTCTTTGGGTTTCTTCCTTGTTTGCCGGCCTAGAGTGATTCTTGCTAGCGGCGATGGAGAGCGACTTCCATCAGTCTTACTCCTATTCTTCGAAGAAAACATGTTCATTTTGCTTAGAATGGTGTACGTGGCTTTCCAAAAATGTCACTCATGAAAGCAAATTTGGCGAGTGGAAACTACCATTTAGGCCACAATATTGTGCTGAACAAACACGCCAAATCTTCCCTTGCTATTTGTAGCCATTGAGAGATACGAGCAAACTAGTCTGTTCCTCATTTTCTGGCCAATGTTCGACAAATTTACCAGCGAATTTTCACATCCAAAAAGCAAATAGCCACCTCACAGACAACAAAAAAGGCTCTCAATATTTGCATCGTACACTAACCATGGTTTACATGTCGCAAACTGTTTCTGTGACATGTGAGTGATGTTGAACTCAGCTGTTTTCGTAATTTATATTGTACAATATATGCAGAGAATGTCATGAACTCGTTTCAGAACATCAACAGAAGTTTGAAACCAGACGGGCATGGAACCCATCATGAACAGCGAGTTTTTCACGCATTTGGTCTCGCATCCAGCTTGGATAGGGGTCTTTTTCAAAGAAAAGTAAGTATTCTTTCAAGTACGTATAGCGCAGCTTGCGTAAGCCGTATTTTGAGGCTAACGTAAATCATAGTCGACGCCTCTGCAAATTATAGGACCACAGTAGTTTCTTCTGCTCCAGTTATTTCCAATTGCTCACTATACTCAAATTACAGCGGATGATGCTAAAACATAATCACTGGCAACGTGATAAGGATCTATATATAGTTATTCTGCGTACGAACCAATCCGTAGCATTCAGGACGTTATACCATATAGGTATGGCTTCTAGCTATTGCATTTCCTATATCCAAAGAGCGCAAGAGAAAGTCACCTAGCAACACAAATTCATATGTTGTGTGGTTTTGAAGCGGATACAGACCAGGCCATGTCATAAGAATTTAGTCTCAGGTAGATTCACATAGGTTGCGGCAACATGCGGCGCGGTATGATACGGTGCGGCACAATGCTGCAAAAACGCATGGCTTTTGTTCACACATACAACGTGTCCTGCTGTAAGCGAAGCAACACAGCTTCGAGTCATCTGGTACCTTATTAGATGCTTACGCTTCGCAATATTCCTGAAGACGGAAAATACTCAGTTTCCTGGCATTTCCCTGAAGTGCAGTAACACACCAGAAAACCGATCAAAACCTAAGACAAGATGGAAGTACACGTCTTTTTTATAAGATAGTGATTTATAAGAAAGTGGTTCTCAGCTGCTCAAATAGTTAAGAAAGTTCAGTACTGGATTTCTGATACAAAAGAAAGTTTTTTAGTCTTTATGTATTTAAAATTCGATTTATCTGTATACAAAATGGCATGTATGTGATGTTGGCTACCCTATAACAGTTTAGCTTCTGTTGTTTACTAAGATTTATCATCATTTCAGGTGTACATCGAGCTTTTCCACTTTCCATTAATGTGCATACGTATAAGATTGGAACGAAAAATATATGCTAAGAAAGCCATAAGAAAGTTTTGAAACTTGATCATGAAAACTTTAAGAAAGTTCCAGTACTGAGCCAAAAACTTCCTTATAAGAGACGTGCATACGGCAAACTATAAAGCATCATAACGGAGTCATCAAGGCACAAAGCTTATCAAACGTATATTTCTAATAAAAATAGAAATACATAGACTCAATTTTATAGCGAATGATTGGTTGTTGTTGTTTACTTTATGTCGAGCAGGCTGTTATACCTAGCTTATTCAGCTAATTTAGGCCTACTATGCATGCCACATCCAGGCATGGGACCCTTAGTATAACGTCCCTTCCGAAGGAGGGCGAAGTGAGCTGATTTGGTCGTTCATCTGGAGGTCACCCATCCAGTTTCTGACCGTACACAGCCACGCTTAACTTTAGTTGAGCTAATGAAACTGGCTGGGCGGCTTGGCCACTCACCCCACTGATTTGCCTTCCATGCGTCAAAAGTCATTTCTAAGCCTTGCAGCCCTGTAGATATTTCATTTAGAAAAAAAACTACATGACCAATGACTGCAATAATTCAAGATACAAACTACTGAGAAAATATGAAAGAATGTTAATAGCAACAATGGACTAGTCCTGTAATCTCGATATAGATTCATTATCAAACGTCGCAGGGAAAGAGCAAACCTTGATGTCAGACAACAAATTTCTGCTATAACAATTAACAAGGATAGCACATACTGTTGATGTGTTTGTTAGCACAAGTGACTCCCAACCGCCATCTAAAAATTCGGATACACTCGATTTTTCTGATTTTGAGCCTAAAATTTCTAAAATTTCGTAAAATATTCTAAAGTACCAAGGGTGTAACGGGTAACAAGGGGTTTCGCATGAAAGTTAAAGAAGTATATTGAAATCTTTGTTGATGTTTTACTACATCATAAAGCAAAGCACAAGTGGACAAAAACAATAAACATTGTGTCGATAGTGCTAATGTTAGGGTGATGTAGTACTTTAACTGGAATACACAAAAATTCTAAGCCTTAATGAAGACTGAGCTTTGTATTATTCTTAAATTTCAGCACTTTTGAATCTTGATATTATTTTAAAAGTTGTTCTTATAAAAAGATTATATTGTAGATTTAGAAGATGGATTCTTGACTGCCCCTAAATCAATGGTGATCGTCAATCCTTAAATATACTAATTGGCGTCTGCTTGAGTCTTCTTGTTACGAATGAAATAATGTTATTGGAACTTATCCACCTATCCCACTTGGATTATCTTGCAATAGAATGCTCAACTCACAATCAACATGGACTTCACAATTGGATTTCCTAGTCAACTGATATCTAAATCCAGTTAAAAAGGATTAAGTTTCATTTCCACATTCTTGGTATCAGCTGTTGAGCTCGATATATGATATTGCTAAGCACTATTATAGAGATCTACCGAAATTACTCACAGGGTTAACAGGCGAAACCGGCACAGTAGCGCTGGAAAGAATACACGTTTTTTTATATAAGAAACCACTTTATAAGCAACCTAGTACTGGACGGCCTAAAAGTTAAGAAACTTTTAGAACTACAAGGTAAGAGCTAAGAAACTTCAGACAAATAGCACATTGAAATTGGTACTTGGCTCAACGTAAAGCTATACAACAACAATGTGAATATGACATTGCTTTAGAATTTAACTCGAGCTGACGCATTCTGCTTGTTATAGGACAAATAGTTTGCTACAATCACGTTCTGCGTACGCTTCTACAGTACTTCAGTTCGCTAAATCAAAAAACTTTTAAGAAACTTTTAGAGCTAAAATATGGCCGACAATTAACAAACTTTTAGTACTAAGCCTTGAGCTGTGTTTCTTATTAAAAAATGTGTATCACGCTGTGGGAGGAACGTATGGCAAAAATCACAATAATCTGCAAATACTGTTGTAACAATGGCTTGTATTTGTTTAAAATGTTTCATAATACAAAGGATGAGCAAGCACTACGTTGACAATAATAACACCTGCTATATCACCAAACCTTCCCAAACTTTGCTACCTCCCAAATTTTACCAAACCATCCCAACTGTGGATGCATAAAATGGACTAAATGTTCTATAGCCATGTTTTCCAACTTTTTTCTTGCTGTTCCCCTTTGCCTCCAATACAATGAAAGATACCTCCTCCCTCACCAAATTAAACTGAAATAACATATATATGGACAACACTAGCTGGCATCATTAGATATCAAGCTATTGTCCAGTGATATTTTCTTAAATATTTTTTTGTGATCAATGATGATAGTTTCTAATTCTCTCCTGTAAGAAGTTAAAGTCTCCCTGGCTAGGAAACACTGTTCTATAGCATGGATATATTTCATAATAATGTTTTATTAGCACTACAACAAATTGAGCAAACTACAACCACTTCCTTAAACAACAGGTGTTGTTGAGAGAGATACAGCATTAAATCTTCTCCCCAAACTCTATAATACAACAACATTGATGAAAATGATTTCTTACAATACTTCCTACTTGCATGGAGCAATGATAAACAACAAAATGTCTATTGGGCAGCTCTAACCCAAACAACACTACTCAGTTGAGCCTACAAATCACTGTTGAAAAGCAAAGAAAACCTTTTCAGCTAGCTGACAATACAAAGAGTAGTGGCCAATTTCCTCTTGGTTCTATTCCAATAGCAACAAAATGGTGGACTGAGGACCTGAGTATGTAATTTAGCAATATAATGCAGATGACTGTCACAATTTTTCTGTAATATGCAGCAAAACCTAATGGTCTGCCCAACATTTAAGCATCATTCATCACCTATAGAGTTGCTACTTTTCTTTTACATCCACCCTCCTGTCTGAAATACCATAAATGGGGTTTTGTGAAAATTATTTCTTTTCCATTGTCATAAATCAAGCCAATCTATGATGTGTGGGAAAATATCCTATAGTAGCTAACTTGAGCATATGACAGAAGTGATTCCAAAATATTCCAAAACCAGCCTCTGAGTAACATTGAAAATGATATAAAAGCACTTTGAGGGTTGTAGCCTACTTTTTGCAGACAACTGGCCCTCATGAAAAGGTCAGCTTATCAATTTAAGTGGCCTAGATATGCTTAAGAGTACTAGTACTTTTCATAACTTGGAAGTCCTTTAAAAAGCTTTTCTGTGAATGTTTTTAAAGGGAATTGTAAGAAATGAAAGATACTCTCAAATACATCTGAAAAAATTTATTGATGATATGCAAAAAGGGTTGCAAGACTGCCTCCCTTCTTGTTATTCATCATTTCTTTAAACAGCAACCTGTATAACGCATATTCATTATGGCAGGCCAATGAGAAAAGGAGCAACTAAAGTGAACATGATATGATAATGAAAATAATAATAATGATGAGAATGGAAGTGCCAATAGTAAAGATTATGGTAATGATAATAGTGGTGATGGTTATGATGTCATTCAATGGAGTAATGATGATGTTTACAAAAAAACTAAAAATTGCAATTATGTCAAAATACTATTGACAACATGAAGAACAAGAAACAAAATTATTGACGTAAAAACAAGCTGGTTTCAAAAACAATTCTTCACAGGCTAGGCTTCTGTGTTGAATTACATTAGGGCTGTATATTAAAAGGTGCGCGGTTTCGCTTTCTCTTTCTACTACCGTGACAACTTACAATGGGCCTATGACTGAAATTATTCGTAGTGTGAAGCAATCATACATGTCTTGTTTCCAAGAATAACTGCCATATATGTCGTGTTACTTCTTTGGTGCACATGCTATGAAATTTGTGACCAACAAAACATTGAACCAAGAAATCCCTAAGCTGACTCATAGAACAAGCGTTGGTAACGTCAGATGGCTAAAAAACACATTCATCCGCAGAAGATAGTTTTCGCATAATTTGATCGGCGATTTCTAGTTCACTTTTCAAAGAAATGATGTATTTAGTTGACATTTACTTCAGTGTCAAATGTTGTTTCTCAACAATCAAAGAATAAGAGTTATTGTGTGTATGGTAAAGCATAAAACATTTCCGGACTAAAACTATCAACAACTCGTACTAGGCCAATGGCTAATCCCTCATTCTAATTTATATATCAACAAGCACATACCTGAAATCTCTGGCATTGTGATACATGGAAAATGGAACTGTTACTTTGACCAATGATGATTAAATAGTCGGCTGTTGTAAACACAATTTCCCACACTTTTGCCGACCTGCTCTTTACTTTCGCTGGCCTAGTCTTTCTTTCGCTCTGCCGTTGTTTACAAACAAAAATATGATGAGCTGCTATAGCCTAAACGTAGCAGCTTTTCACCATGTCTATAAACGTTCTGGATCCCATTGTTCCTTTTCTAATCCACAAATATAAAAGAAGAGTAAACATCATCAAAAATGTTTTAAAAAGTTGAGAGGCGTTGACTTTACTCAGTGTTCTCTTACATTTCCCAGTTAAACTTCATAGAAACAACTGCAGCGCCATATTCAATGTAACAGAAAATAGTAAAAACTTTGCAAGCACCACACAACAAGTAGTAGGTAAATATTACTCTTGTTTTATCATCAATATCAACATTTTTTCATCACTCTGCTTTAAACGACGCTTCCAACAATTGATCAAACATTCTTAACAGGTCACACGGGAAAATGAACACAGGGCTACAACGATGTGGTCATTAGCATCTTTCTATTCACATACTTCGTCAAGTTAGGCTTGGAAATACGTTATATCCGCAACAATAAATTCTTGCTTTCTGTTCAGTGCTGCTTTGTGCATATCTAGTCAATGTTTTCCAGCTGATACAGTAAACCCAAATGCGTGAAGAAGTGAAACAGAGCTAACTTCCTTCACGTTCCATGGCATCAATGGCATACGTTGCCTATAAAAGGAAGCACTCAACCTTTAGGCGTGGGAATTTTAATGTACTAAACAAAAAGTTCGTCGCCCCCTTCAGTTAACCAAAAAGGAATACTTAAGATGCTTTGCTGATGATTCCTAGCTTCAGGACAAAACATCTAAGCAGTGGCTGTTTTTCAAACATCTATGGGGCAAATGAACAGGATTTGTTGAGTACATAAGGTTGTTCAACCTTAGAAGAATGGACAAGACGAAAAACATTGTACATATTTTTCAGATACTTAATTCGCAATACCAGAAATTCAGTCATATCCATACTACTGTCTAAGGTTTATAACACAGCTGCAGTTCCCAAGAAATTTTCTACCGTTTTAATTCGTAATTTCCATTTTAGACGTAAACTTGAGAGCGTTTCGAGATAACACGTCTCATCATCAGCTTAATTAATATAAGTAACTGGGACTTATGTAGATAAAGGGGAAAACAAACAAGTGGGAAAAACAAACGAGGAATCAGGCCAAATTAGCAAAGGAATTCAAAGGAAATATACCGGGTAATTCATGAATATTGCCTAAACAAGGGAAAATAAATTAAATATATGCCTATATAAAGGAAGTACCAGTAGTAAAACAGGAGAAAATATAGAAATGAACAGGCTAACCTATAAAAAACATAAATATAAGATCCCAGGGGGTTTAGAATAGAGAGATAGGCATAGAAGAATTCTACAAGTTAAGTATGGGTCTATTCCTAAGAATAAGGAGACTCTCGTGTATAAGCAAATCAAGTTCATTGTTCGTTTTATGGATAATACAGATTTGAAAATTAATTACAAAAATTAAGGAATTAAAGATTAAAGAGTTCAAGATCTGAAAAATATGTACAATATTTTTTGTCGTGGCCATTCTTCTAATGAAATTTAGAAGCCCTAATGAACCTTAGACACCATAATGAACCTTAGAAGAATGGCCACGACGAAAAATATTGTACATATTTTTCAGATCTTTAATTCTCTAATTCCTTAACTTCTGTAATGCCCAACAAACACTTTTTAGTAGGAAAAATTTTATAAGACTACGAGCCTGGGGTTTGTGAGAAAGTTAAGAACAAATTAAGACTGTCGCAAAATATATTTTTAGAGAACGATGTATAAGCTTTCTTCTGATATATGGACATGAAATGTCCTTTCCTTGTTAGACTGAGGAAAATTAACAGCCTTGACACTTTTTTCATTGATTTTCGCAAATTTGTTGCACCCGGCGAAACTAGATACTGTGCTATCATGGTCTTTTTATACTTTTTACACGATGTTTTCAACAAAAACATTGATACGCAAGAGAGACCATCTGGGATGGGGCATTTGGCTAATTGGTTAATCAATCAAACTACCCAATGCTTTCTTGTATATTGTCTTACTATGCATTTCTGAATTGCCTACACACTACACAAATTAAGAACAATTCAGCCTCAAACTTGTGGAAAACTTAAAACAGCTAACCTGAACCTCACTTTTAATGGTTCTTTTAGAAAAAGAGTGTATTTCATAAGTAGTTGAGTATTTGTCGCGTATACGAATTTTTTATAAAAACAAGCTTATTTAGCAGACATGAATTTATCCTTAGATCCACTGTATTTGCCAATAATTTCCCCATTCGATGACATCTTGGGATACATCGCCCCCCTTACCGTCTAAATGCCACGCTACTTCATATACGTAAGGGATGATATATATCTGAGTATAAATTTTTTCTGCATTTTCAAGTCAAGTCTATTTGCCATTGGCAGGGCCTTGAAACCGGGAGGTGGGGGCAATGCCCCCACTTTTTATCCCTGATTAGCTACGAAGCCTTGTATTTATTGTATCCGTCGCTTCTTCCCTGGCATTGCCAAATTAACAACTAACCCCTCTTTTTTATAAGACCCAGTAAAATTGAGGTTCAGGCTGGCTGTTCTAAATTTTCCCAAACTTTGAGGTTGAATTGTTTTTAATTTGTACTTGAATTAGTACTGTGTAGGCCATTTAGAAATACATAGAAAGACCGCGTTTGGTGTATTGATTGATTGAGAGCCAAATGCTACAATCAAGATGATCTCACTTGCATGTTAACGTATTTTATTTAATTTTGCTAGGACCAACTAATTTGCGAGAATCAAAGAAAAAAATATCAAGGCTTTCAATTCCCCTCAAGCTAACAAGGAAAGGAAAATTCGTGTCCATTTGCTACTGGAAAGTTTCTGCGTCGTTATCCAACAATCCATTTTACAACAAGACTTCAGGCTCAGCCTTGTTCTTAATTTGTTCTTAATTTCCACCAAATTTCAGGCTCTTGTTCTTATAACTTTGTTCGTATAAAAAAGAGTGTAAAGGACTTTTAATTTGTTAACAACAATCGGACTTAGCAAAAAAAGCATGTTAATCCCCCAATAATCAGCAGCTGCTTTGTAATTGTTTATTACTATAACTTTTAATTACTAGAGGAAAAGTGATGACAATATTGAGAAACACCAATGATATCTCATATTCTTGACGAGTGTCAGACGAAAAAAGCTTTTCAGTGTGTTTGAAAACGTTGCCGCTTTTTAGTGCTGTGGTAAAAATTAATGATATTACTAAATATATAGGTGTGGTAAAATTTTTCAAATGCATCCAAGAGATTTGTTTGCTTTTAAAAGGAGAACAACGGTTCTAATGTTAATGATACAATGAAGTTGTTAGCAATTGTAATGCCAGTTGTGACCATAATTATACTTCGATATCCTGTAGTATGAATGTGTGGTTGTTCTATACATGCAGGTAATCGCTTTACCAACAGCCTGTGAAAAGGAGGAGGAATTCTACAACATTTAGGGCAACACATACCATTAAATATAGATGCTTCCACGCGATATAAAATGCAGACTGCCACATGGAATACAGTACCTTGTACCCACACCGCTCAGATAGTGGCATATTATCCGGCAATGCCCATGAAATAAAAATATTTATGGCTTTGCCCCTCCTGCAACAGAATAATCAACCTAAAGATTTACGCAACAAAATAAGGCATGTGCCCCTCCAAAGTGATTGTGCAGGCAAGTTTTGCTCCTCAGGGCAGTTCAACCAGTTACGTGCTTGTCTATGGGCCTCATAACTCCCAGTGTTTCAAGATCTAGTGGGCCTCATAAGATAAGACCAGCAGCAATCTTCCAAAAGTAATTCCTAGACCCTCAAGATTTTACTTCTCGCTTCGCTCGCAGGATGCCTCATTTCCCCTTTCCGCTCCAGGACGTTTATAGTCTCTCAGCAGCCCTGCAAGCCATAGCTACTGAATTAATTTTCTGTACTCATGAAGCATTGATTTTTGAACTTTCCTATGAAGTATCTCAAATGATTGTGCCGAAGATGGTAAACATGATTAGAGAGAAATGAACTTCCTTTCAGTATCACTCCATTCGAGTTTCCACTGAGAGTAATAAGTACTAACAACAAATTTTTATGATAAAATTTCTTAAAGATGTGCAACATAACTGTCGTAAGAACAGGTCTTACTTTGCCTAAAGCTAAGATTAAATTGTATGGTATAGCTAACACTATTGGTAAAAAATTATGGAAAACACCGCCAATTAACATTAACAAGACCCAATCATGAGAAATTTTTAAAGAAAAAAGACTAAATTAGTTCAAAACGTCTGCTGGAACTGTATAACATGCAAAAGCTTTGCTCATATCATACTCTCCAATCTGGAATAGAAGGGAAGTGGTAACAAGCGGGATTGGGGGGTTGGAAAAAATTTAATGCTTAATAGCCGGGGGGTCGCAATAAACGGGGGAGGGGTTGGTGAACTAAAATGGTTTCCATCTTCCTTTCCTCATACCACCATCATTAGTATGACTTTCAGCTACGTTGTCAGTGCATTTGACGGCAATGTCTTCCATTCAGGGGCTTATCTAGCAGCGCAAATTCGAAGTCTGGGTGGAACAATGTCATCATGGATCAAAGTTAATAAGCAGGCGAGGGGGTTGCAATAGGAATGTCATGATGTACATTTTTCAAAAAAAAGTTAGTCGGCGGGGGGGACGTCTATTCTGGACTGGAGAGTAGGTTTCTTGTAGCTCTTATTAGTACTTTTAATACTTGTATACTTAGCCTTGATTAGTGTATGGTTAGATTTAATAGTAAACTTTAAGTAATATATTTATCATAATATTGCTATACCATGCACGCCTTATTTATAAGACACCTAGCACAAGGCCTAAATCTAAAAGCTCCTTATTTTTGGACCACTTTTTATCAAATTCTAGTATTAAAAGTTCCTTAATAGTTCCTTAATTCCTTCCTTAATTACATTCCTTAATTACTAATAGTTCCTTAATTTTCACTGCACATATAGTGCCATAAAATTGGTAAAGACAAAGGGGAACATCAAAATTCTGAGTTTTATCTTTAATTTTGGCCAGAATTCAGGACTAAAAGAACAAATAAGATAGGAAATAAATGTTATAGATGTATCTATGTGAGTACTGGCTGTAAATGAGTGGAACCAGCTTCCCAATTCTTGATTATTTGCAGCCATAAAAATTTTTCAAATTTAAAAGTTCCATAGGTTTTTCTGTTAGCAGTATGAATTCCTTGAATATTCCGGCTGTCTACATGTAGGTTCCTTATCAAGTGGTTCTTTATAAAAAGGGTGCATATTACTTCTATTGCTACTCTTCGGTTAATATTGCTTTATGATATTGAATGTTTTCTATCGGTAGGAACAGATTACTGGAGCTCCTAAAGCAGTTAAAAGAGATCAGCAAGAAAATAGGTCTGCTTTTGAACACCAAGAAACCAGAGATCATTGTTGTAGAGAGTAATCAAGTCGATATAGAGGGGTTTATTTTAGGTGAAGAGAAAATTGAAGAGGTTGAAAATTTTGTGCATCTGGGGTCAGTTATTGACACATCCTGTAAAATTAGTAAAGAAATAAGAACAAGGCTGGTAATGTCAAAGCCACTTTGCGGAGTATGCTAAACATCTGGAAAAGCAGAGGAGTATCCACCAAGCTGAAGTTGCGCCTGCTACATGCCACTGCCTTTGTTGTAGCATCGTATGGGTGCGAGTCATGGACATTCACAGAAGCAGACAGGGAAAAGTTGACTCCTTTGAGATGTGGTGCTATAGAAGGTTATTAAGAGTGTCGTGGACAGATAATAAAATGGCAAACCAGTGGGTGCTAGATAAAATTGGAACCAGTCCTATACTGCAAAGAAGCATGATCTTGAGGAAGATGCTTTTCTTTGGTCACATAGAAAAGGGAAGTATGGAAAGGTACATTATCGAGGGAAAGGTTGAGGGTAAGAGGAAGACCACTGACATCATGGGTAAGTGACAGTGTGAAATTGGTTGGAGGAAGTTTGACTGATGCAGTTCATCAGGCTGTTGACTAAGAGAAGGGTGGCGTGCTCTGGCAATGGACACAACAGCGCATTGAGTGCCAACTGACTCATGAAGAAGAAAGAACAGATCAGGCCGTCCAACAACGAAGTTTTCACAAACCATTCACTGAGTCGAATTTCATCAACAGGCAATGCATATATCTCTATGCTTTGGAAGACAAGAAAGTAAACACTATGTCTCAACTCAGTGAATCTATGAAAGAAGATGAAAATTAGAATGAGATTGTTCAATGACTGAAGCTGCTGGGGCTACTAGAAATGATCGAGATGGCTCGCTGGAGTTCTGGATACAATGCCAGTAAAAGTCCAGACTCTTCTCAAACTAAAGCCAGTAAGCGGCCCTCATAACAAGCATCTATGGTGATTGAAGTCTTTTTCTCTAACTATTTTTATGATAAATTCATGATGTACTGTTTTACATCATGAGACTAAAAGCCTCCACCCCCTCCCCATTGTTGTGAAATGTCTCAATGATCTTCAGTTGCATTGCCCATTACATACAACCATGCATGCATGTATGTATCTACGGACAAAACTAGGGACGGAACATTGAAGAAACATTAGCACATTGATAGTGATAGAGATGTGCCCAAGCACTTTCTATTGGGGGGGGGGGGCGGGGGATTTGAGCATTTGACCAACTACAGTTGCTAAAAAAAAGAAAGGTGACAGACAATACTGCGGTCATTTTTCTGACGTACAGTTTGATAGATACTTGCAATCGAAAAGCTTCTGTGTTATTGGGAAAAATTAAACAATCAGCAAGTATTGCAGTCCTTAAAGTTAAAAATTATCATTGTGTATATATCCAGGGATGGATTAAAGTGATGAATATTGGGAAGCTGCAAGATTTTTACGGAAGCTGACCCCCACATCTTTCAGATACTGCGGTCATTTTTCACTCCCATCTTTGTTCTATCTTAAAAGTATGCTTTTTGATGTAGAAGCACCAAACTTGACCATTAAAAAACTTCTGCTACTACAAAAGATAGTAAATTTATCGAATGGCAAGAAAATATTTTAAAATTTACCGAATGGCATAAATATGCAAAATGAAATGAACGAATTAAATGACAATGGTGGAGTGTAACATCCCCTATGCTCCCCGGTTCATCCGTGGGGCAAATCGCTGATTTTTTCGTACGCCTTGCTCAAAATCACAAAACATCGCAGAAAAATCACAAGAAATTACAAAGAAAGTACAGAAATCACAAAGAAATCACATGATTTTTTGAAATCAAGAAATCTCGTACACCTGTTCAGGTAGTGATTTGCCCCTCAGGTACTCCGTCCAGGCATAAAATACGATAAGTAAATCCTCCTCAATAGCAACCACAGGTTGATACAATATAGATTTGTAATAAGGCTCAAACTACTTCTTCGTCATCCAAATAATTGCTTCAATTATGACATGAAATCTGTCAGCAATAATTTCCTAATTAAGGCATCAAAGAAAAGTTTATGGCTCTCATCAATTGAAAATGGTTGAATTAGTCATGGCAGTCTCTCAGAATAAGACAATGGGGATGATATTGAAAGTAAAGAGAAAATTGATTACTTACGAAAGTGCTGGCAATGTAAAAATTACTTCAAAATACAGCAATTTGAAGTGAGAATGGAGAAGAGTTAAGAGCATTATCAAAATAAAGCGGTAAATTAGAATAAAACCAAGAGTTTCAAACACAATCTTTTATAAGACAAAATTAATAAGAAAATGAAGCTCAAATGGCAAAAATCTTAGGAAAATCTTAGGAAAATCACAAAACTCGATTTCCAAAATTAAGCATTCCTGCTGGCCAAATATCGATAATACATCATTATTACAATCGTAATGTAAAAGATGACTTTTAAATTTGAGCATACAATATTAACAAAAGAAGTGTAAGATTATTTCAGTACACTTTAAGACAATTTTAAGAAAATCTTAGGAAACTTGAGGCTCAGGCAAAATAATGGCTCTATTATTAAAAAACCATGCATTTCTTTATGAAATAAAAGAGAGAAGAGTTAAGTGAAATCGTGTTGCTTAGGTGTAATACATTCCATAATGTTTGATCCTACAGCATTATCACAGTTGGAAGATACTAAATGTCAGTCCTCTTCCCCCAGGTTGGTGGTGTGTGAGAAACATTTTCGCAGTACTTGAACCAAATGCTTTCAAAGCAAAAACAGCTGCTTTTCATTCATAAATTGTACAGAAAATTGTGATGTTCCATGAAAATATCAGTACTGTCATGTTTGCTTATGACTCTGATGCAGGAATGGTACTTTTACGGATCGTCACAACTTCATTTCAAATCGAGTTCAGACTGCTTACTCTCAAGTGCCAAATAAACGGGGGGGGGGTCCTAATAAACAGGGGAGTTGGTGAAAATTCCGAGATTTAATAAACGGGGGTTGGAATTTGAGTGACGGCTTTAAATGATTGTGCAAGGACGGAAAAAACAAAACCTAATATTCATAAAGCATAAAACTAAAATCTATATAAAAGTATGCTATTTTGCGTTGGAAATTGATTGTAAATAGTACGATCAAAAGAAAGGGAATGAAATGACGGGCTCACAAAAAAGTTAATATCCTAAAATTAATAAACGGGGGGTCCTAATAAGGTCCGGGGGGTTGGAAAACATTAATAAGCAGGGAAGGAGACGTTTATTTGGCACCTAAGAGTAGCACTTTATTTTGCTTCTATCGTCTGCTTCTCTAAAAATTGCCACAGCTTTATTACACTCTAAAGGATGTTGCTTTAAAGCACAGAAAAATTATGGGGACCCACTCGCAAGAATATTCGTTGCTTGACATCATGCCAACAAATCATTAGACACGTCTTTTTCAATAAGAAACCATAATTTTTCCTGAGCCTAAATTTTCTCAACTATTATCGAATTTGATTCAAAGATTTTCTCAAAATTTTCTTAACATTTATAACTGCAAAAATATTTATAACTGTAAAAATCAAGAATTAGGAAGCCGGTTCCATTGGTAACTTGCCTAGATACATTCATGAAACTTCTTTCCTACCTTATTTGTGCTTTTCATCTTGAGTTCTAGCCAAAATAAAAAGGAAAATTCAGAAGATTGATTTTCTTTGTGTTTGTACCGGTTTTATGGCACTATATGTGCAGTGAAAATTAAGGAACTATTAAGGAACTTTTAGTACTAGAGTTTGATAAAAAGAGGTCCAAAAATAAGGAACTTTTAGAACTAGGCCTTGAGCTAGGTTCCTTATAAAATAAAAAGCGGGTACATTGAAAAATGAGCTTGAATACATGAATAAATCTCCACCCATTATAAAGAGCTAGTATACAGCTTCAAACTGTGGAAGTATTACAAAGTTTCCATTCTGGATGTTACAAATGTATTCCACTTTAACCCGTTATATGTACATAACAACAATTCAAGGAAAAATTTCTCCTTTTTCAGAGGAAATGCTATGCATGAGTCTATAGAAATTGCTTTGAACTCATGTCGCAAGAAGTCGCCCATGGTAAAAATAACGATTCATGTACGACAGGTGCGGGTACAGAAATTTCAAAAACAAACGAATCATTGGCTGGTTGTTCATTGCTATGAATTGGCCAATGATCTTTTCGTTGCCCATAACAACTATACGACCTGCAACTTTTTATGAGGAGTGAATTCTTTCAAAGACAACGACATATTGTACTACCTGCTATGTCTTAATAATATGCATCGCAATGTATTGAAGGTCAAAAAACTGACCCGTAGTTCTTACGTTCTATGTTCAGACAAATCAAGGAAATTTCCTCTCATAGATACGGCGTCTATCAGGAGATCCTGTATCAAAGTACGAAGGGCATAACTAGAATCCTTAAGAAAGACTAAAAGACAATGTGAATGCTTCAAAGACGTAAAATATTGTATTTTTGATGGATAACAATGAGCCTCATCTTCAAAGAGTTCTGCTTCGATGCAGCCTCGTTCAGGAAATCACCATCTGAACTAGTGCTGATAAAAGCACAGCTAACTGATAGTTTTATGGGCATTTTGGGGGCGACATAGAACGACGCAGGAGTACGAAAACAATAACAGGCGATTTCTTTAACAATGCATAAGCAATGAAGTAAATGGAATGTAAAATGATTGTTATGTTTATCGTTTCTAGTACAGTATCTGTAGGTAACTATGCAGAAGGGGTCTCAAACTCAATTTACCCAGAAGCCACTGGAGTCATTTCAAGGGTATAGTCAGGCCACGTAAGGGATACCAAAAAATCAATTTACCCGGGGGCCATTGGAGGCAATTCATGGGTATAGTCGGGCAGCATAAGGGATACCACAAAAAATCAATTTAAATATCCTCAAATATCCTTATTAACAGTTTTGATCATCCCTTCTGGACATGAAGTGCCAACTGATGTCTAAAAATCGTGGAGTATATGAGGCTAGTGAAACTTAGCGTACCAATGATGAGGGACAAGGGCTAGAGCTGTCTGAAAGGCCCTTCGGTGGTCCACTCCTCGCGCAGGCTACACTATTACTACACTTTCTAACCAGGCGAGGGCTGCAAAGTATTGCTCTGAGTGCCGCAAATGGGCCGCGGACCGCAAGTTTGAGACCCCTGCTATACAGTATTCGACACCTATCTGGCATCCAGTCCATTTTATTGAATGGATTGGTATGTAAATAAGTTTGTCATGAAATGAAACAAACTAAAAATCATTTCTGACTTCAATATAACATCAACAAACATAATGGTACCACAAAAAAGTTAAAAGAAAAATGGAACGCCCGTGTAAATGCTAAGCAGCAAAATCCGCTTCAGCTTATGCACAAGATGCCCCAGGACCTTTTAGAAGCCATTATTGACTTTCTTGTAACGAATGTCAAATTCGAACATAAAGGCCTTACAATACGCATTAAGTAATTCCTCTTGCATCTACTAAGTTTCTTTTAATGCTTCAACTTCCGCTTCTAAAGTTGCGCATGCTCTTTCTATTTCATAGTTCTTGCTAACCAAACCAATCCAACTGAAATAGATTGAAGAAATAATTTAAAGCGAACCAATGTGAAGTATGGTGACGATTTCAATGCGAATCAATGCGAAACAGTGTCAATCAATGCGAATCATGGAGAATTACGGTGACGATTTAAATGCGAATCAATGCAAATCAGTGTGAATTATGGTGACGATTCCAAAGCGAATCAATAAAACGATTTCAATAAAAAGTACGAACTTTGCAAGAGATAAAAAACTGAATTTTTAGTCAGAAAAATACCTAAGCATTCTAGAGTGAGAATAGAAGAAATGAGGCAAATTAATGGGATAGTATTGAAGAGAAAAAGACAGCTAATTTCTCAGATGAAATAAACCAGTGGCTATTCCAAACTTTTCGCATTACATAGTCCCCTGCAGGGACAAATACACTTTTTGATAATATGTTTACAAGGAAAAATATTAGCTGAATGTGAAAGTAGAAGTTTCTCGTGTCTCGTGTCTATTGCATAGCTTTGCACTAGACCTACGTTCTATGAGGCGATTCACAAAGGATATCCGAGTTGAGAGGTGAGAGAGGTCTGGTGACAAATCCAGACTTTAATTTTTTCAGAATATAAAAACAGTCCATTCCTATCTGATCCGCACTTTGGATTGACCTTATCGTCAAAAGGCTTCCATGTTATTGCTATATGTATTCACAGAAAACTGACTTGTTAGACTAGCAGTGTATCATCACAAGATTTACACTGCTAATGGACAATGGCTGTAAGCAATTTTCATTTTCTAGTGCTTTCTAGCGTTGAAGTTTCAACTGTATGCTATCTGCAACTAGAAATGGTTTGAACAAAGATTCATTCTTTTGCTGGTCACACATGTCCGTATAAGTATGCGGCAGTACAAACTATAAAAGCAACGGCATCCTTTCACGATCACCGTGACACCATTTACTGTCCCATAGGGATCCGTAGATCCAGCTTGGGAGCCACTGGAATACATTACGAAACGAAGAAGAATCGAGCAAAGCATGATCAGAACTTTAGTTCCCTCTGAGTATTGGTTTAGGATTGGACTGCTCTCATTCGACTATATGGAGAATTAAGCAGATGGCAAGTTATTTGTTTGACAGCGTTGTGTTTGATGATTGGTATAATAAAAAAATCACATTTCTCGAATATCTGTAGAATATGGAGTAAGATATGATATAGATCATCTCCAAGCAACATGGATACCTTGATTCAAGGAGTTGCAACTCTTCACCGGCTTTCATCTGTAATACAGGGAGGCTTAATGTCAATATACCAAAAGCATATTGTGCTTCATAACACTATTTTAAACAATAGCTAATGGACAGTTTAAATAAGGAATGAAAATCAGATGCCTATAGAACAGTCAGAGAGCAGGGAGCTCCATTTGCTAATAGTGGTTACATCAGAAAATCTAAATGTTGCTGTACAATTAGTACAAGGTAATGCAAACCATAGGAAAAGATAGAGGAAGCTTTTACTTCGTTAAACAGCTGGAGTATACTTTCTTGAGGGAAAGCTCTACTGCTGAGTATTACTAACTATCTTAGATGCCCCATCCATCTTTTGATACAAGAAAGTAAGCAGCTCACATTAAATATGCCTAAAAGTGTGTTCAGCCTACCTGAGCTGACTTTCTTTCCCAGTTGATGTCTTGAATGTTCTTTCTAAAAAGAACATACATTGTTGAATTAGTGTGTGACATAGTCCAGATTGTCTATTGTAGTAGTATGCAAAACAGTTCCAAGTTGCAGTTTTATACTACTACAATACACATTTTCAAGGTTGCCCCTTTCACGCACCCCTCATTCAGCAGTGTTGCTTGCGCATGAGATAACTCTCGCTATTGTGCACTCAAAAGTTTTCTTTACCACATGTACCTCTCAAATAACATAACATTGTTTAGGGGAAGGAGGGGGGGGGGTGAAAGATAAGTGCAGAGCATTTTGTGTGACTATTACATATCGTTGAAAATTTTGTGGTCATTTCTACATAAAATGTAACCCAATGGCATTGCCACTTCAAAATGGGAATATGACGCCACCCAGGAAGAAGGAGGGACATGATTACGCGAGTCGGTTAAGTAGAAAAGCCATCACAAAAATACATGAGAAGATGCTTTTCATTTTCATTTTATTTCAATAATGAAGGGTGGCCCTTCAGCCGGAGCTGATTTACAAGGGGCTCTCCATTTAAAAACACTAAAACATAGTACAAAGTATAAATGTATAAAATTAAATAGATATAAATATAAATTCATATGTAGAAATAAATCCAAGACATAAATTCAAAAGAGCTGTGATGACGTGAAGTTGAAAAGTGCTCTAAAAACTCTAAAAATTAGGAAGTAATAGCTTTTGAGGAAAATCATAGTTTTTTCTAGTAGGGAAAAAAGCTGCATATTACCATCTTTATACAAGCTGAGTACAGCAAGTACAGTTAATGCTTGTTGGGTAGAAGCTTCAAATATTTCACGAGGCATCAGGTATACAAATGATCGAGCCAGTACGTTGTACATGTGCCAATGCCTTATCCAAGCTGATTGTCAACAACAATCGATGGAGCTACTTTAACTTAAATAACAATACAAGAACATTCTCTATTTACATAAGACTTATAAAAAAATTTGCTAATTAGGCCACTTTTTGATGCAAGGCAATATTTACAGAACTGTGGATTAATGTAATCTAATACCGTAAGTACAACTGAATCAAAAATTACCACACATGACCATCGATCACTTCACTCCTGATGGTACTACTGGGGACAAACACATGACTTTCTCGTGCTAATAGCATAGAAAAAGTGTTCCTATGTGGAATCATCATGGTACTGATAATATACTGATAGTACTGATACAATAATGAAGAGCTGCAACTATGATTTTGCATACCGTAACACATTTAGTTGACGTTGCTGGTCATCCAACATTTGCTGCAGTACCTCATTATAAGATCTCCATGCATCAGGACCAAATTTCGATAAAAGCTCGAGATTGACTATTCTAAGAGGAAGAAAATGAACTTTAACCACTACTCAGGAATGACACTTCAATAGGGCATTTGTTAAACAGCTATTTCAACATGAAACAAAATGATATTCTAAACACTGCTATAGTTAATATGAATAACACAATGGTCATGAAAATAATGTTCAATAGGAAATAGAACGAAAATAAATTATAATACTTATACCGTATTCAAAAGGGGAATCAAAAAGAGCCAGATTTTTCCAAAACACTCTCGACATAAAAAAGATATTGGAGCATCAAAAAGTCACTTTTACGTGGCATTATTATCAACAATTTTTGGTGTTCTGACGATCCAATGTATATCAACAACACATTTCTAATGGGATACTCTTACGTCCCGAATAAGCGGGGTTCCTCATAAGCAAGGGGGTTGAAAAATTCTTCAAGATGAAATAAGCGGGGGTCGGAAGTGTGAACTAACTGTGCAACAACCAGCAAATATACAAAAAGCCCCGATTAAAATCACTGCAAGCAACCATTTTCGGAATCTTGCCACATATATTTCCTTTTTTGGGTAACTCAACAATAGTGCCAACTTTTTGCATGTTTCCTCTAGAAAAGTTGAAAATTAATACATGGGTAGGCCCTAAAAAGAGCGGGGAGATGGAAAATTTTCGGAAAAATAAGCGGGAGGTGCTTATTCGAAAAAATAATATTAAGATGTCAAGTTAATACTCTGTGGGCTACTTGACGGGTCAAATTGCAATTAAACAAATATGTAATTGATATCACTCCTATGAGAAATGCAAAAAGGCAAAGACACATCAATTTGATCAAAATAATATCCAGTTCAAGCTCTCGTTACTCGTATTGATGTAGCTCCGTCTGTTAACATCATGTTGTAGATCTCCGTAGATAAATTTACATATTTTAGCGTTTCAATAAATTCAATGTAGTACCTTGTAGCCTGGTGTTCAAGTTGGGCCATTGCATTGCGTATGCATTCATTCCATGCCGATATATCAGTTTTTTGGTTGGCTGATGGCTGTGGTAGCTCATACCTAAAATGTTACAACTCGTTACATACTTTTTCCATCTTAATTAACTTTGTATGTTTACATACAAAGGAAATAAGGCAGTTAACATAAGCTGCTTTACAATTGGCCCTTTGAAAGATAAAGCAAACTTATATGGCATAATTTCAATCATGTAGAGAACAGTGCTTAATGAAAAGAAAGAATTAAATTGGCTACCAATCATCACTTCAGTACATAGCTTCACGGAACGACAATAGCAACTGCCTTGAGTTTGTCCCTAGCCTCTGCCAGTTTCCAAAATTCGTTTGCTTGCCACTGAAGAAATTTGATAGATACCTTTCAGGACTAAAGAGAGACATATTTTCTGGCATTACTGTACATAACGAAGACTATCTTTCAACTGTTTCACTGGCATCTTAACCTGAAATATATTTCTAGGCCCCATTATATCTGCTCTAATTCAGATATAGCTTTCTCTAATATCAAGAAGCTCCGTCTGCCTAAATTTACTAAACTAGTAATTTTTAGTATTTCTTCCAAAGGTTTCCAGACATAAAATGCAACATAATGGTTACCCATGCTACATTTTCTGACTCCAAAATGGTCTACAGTTATAGTATAGCTTTTACTATGTCTGACATGTTTAAAGTACTCTTGCATGGTCTCATACAGGGTTGCCAGTTCCTAAGAAGCCTGGTAAGCCAAATCGGTAGCAAAATGAGCCAGATTGGCTAGATTAAGCCAAATGTGAAAATGAGGTCGGAAAAAATAGAAAATTACAAAAAATGAAAACGAGTGAGGTATGATGTCATTCTATAGGTCAAGAAGAAAGATATAGAAGTTGTTTTTGCTCTTACTATTGAATATATTGCAATTTATTTGATACCATTGCTTGGCCTTTTCAAATGTGACATATAATTTTAATTTGTTAGGGAGTGATCATTAAGTTTCACAGGTACTAGGGTGGAAGCAAACTAGCAGGGGTATGAAGTTTTTTCAAGACTATATATGGGGGTTCATAAGGCTTTTGAAAACTTTTTGGGGGCATGAAACCAAAAACATTTTTGAGTATTCTAATATGAATGGCATAATGATAGTGCTTATTAAGCTCTACAGTTCTACAATTCCTCTAAATCAGAAGAGTCTGAAACTGATGATGAAGAATCCTCTATCACTGTTGTTGCTTCCTAGCTGTAGATGAAGAAATATCTAGTTTAGTAAGGGTGTTTTTTTCGGAGGAATAAAATATGACAAGTGGGGAATGAAAAATCTTTGCATATTATTATGGGGTTATGAAGACTGTTTGCATATCTTTCATGGGGTATGAAAGTTTCCGGTACTTTCAATGATTTGCTTCCACCTTAGTACCTGTCAAACTTAATGACAGCTTCCATACTACAGGATTTTTTGCTTGTTTTATTCATTTTGGTGCTAATAGCTTTTGGAATGTGAGATTTTCCAGAAAATGCCAAATTAGGTCTAATTTTAGCTCTAAGCCAAATCAATTTTTGAAGCCAGACATGCTTTAAAAAGGCCAAATTCCTGAAATTTGACTTAGAAAAAGCCAAGTTGGCAACACTGGTCTTTCAACAATTGACTTAAAAATCTACTGATTGCCTTTCTGTTTGCTCCTAGACTCAGTAAAAGTCTGACATGTGCTAAAGCTAAAATCAAATGTAAATGAGTAGACAGCATTATGAACAGCAAGGGTGTAGACTATTCCTTTCAAGATGACTTTTCAATATTTGCTACAAGACCACACAGAATTTAACAAAATGAACAAAACATTTCAGAATCTCTTGATCAAACAAATAGAATGCTTTAAGCATACACATAATATTCAATGATAAATATTTAAAACTATCTATCATTGAATATTACTTGCATGTTGTTTGGTACACTTGATGCATTCCATCAAGTTGTGAGACACCAAGCTTGGGTCCTACAAAAAGCATATACTCCTTTAACAAATGGAGGTATGTTCCATTCATGTAGTTTCTCATTTACATAGCAATCATGATAAACATAAGAACACTATCAGTAGAAAAACAAAAATCTACCTTTTCATACTCAAATGCTCAAAGGGCTGTTTATTTGCAATCCTCTCGAATTCCTTCTTCATTACTGGGGTCTAAAACAACAAATTTCATCACCAAAAACAAGACAGGAGTGGTTAATCTTAAAGACTTCAATCAGAAATAAGACACTTGTTCAGTCCATGTACAAAGACTTGTGTGATTGCACATACCCCCATCTATATGCATGCAAAAATGAAAGCACAACTGAAAGATTGTTAGGCCAGAATAACTGTCCAATGCCCAACTACACAAGAAAATAAAAACCTGATCATATTTTGGATTCAAAGATAGTGTATTGCCCATGCAGCTCCTAATATTTCAGAGCTATCACTCATGCAGGGATGGGCACACATGCAAATTGATGTTCTCATACAGACTTTCCTGTGAAGAAACTACCACAAATATGGCACTTTGAACCCATGAACATTGGGATGCATGTAATGGAGTACTATCAAATGTTTCCAGCAAAAACTTGGTCATTAAAGAGCACAAAAATGACAATAAATAGCAATGGGTCTATTAAAACGCACATCTTTCCATTCAGTTTGGTGATTCATACACAAACCAGCATTTCCAGTCCATGCCCGAAGGAAATTGGTGCAAGAGTGTCAATTCACACATGTACCCTTGTCTGCTTGAGCAATTGCTCTTAAATATTTGGAACAGCATGTGCAATCCAAAATCTGTGCATCTGCAATACAGAGTTTCTAGTTGCTGAAGCATGTCAAATGTCTCATTTAGGATAAAACGGGATAGACTAGAGTTATGAAAGCAAAAGGTGACTATCACTAGTGCTGCAGTTGTGACACTGAATTTTTAATTCAGCATGTGTGATTGTACATTTGAAATTGATGTTGGCACGGGCGATTTTTCGCTCTTGCTGGGATTTTGCATGTGTGTGGATATGCACACATGTCTCAGGGCATGGACTGCACTTCAATGATTTTATTTCAGTCAAAATACAATAGCTTGAGTCTCTTAAAACAGAGGTGCAAAAAGTACACTCAGGAATATAGCAGGCATGCACCAGTACATGCGACAATCCCATGTTCTTCCAAGGAAAAGTGTGCTATACTGTCTTTTTCAGACCATAAACTGCTTTTCACATTGTAAATGTATGAAAGCAAGAAATCCAAAGTTGATTTATAACATGGTTGATACATCTACTCCAGGTTAAGCTAGAAGTGAAATAAATCTGATAAATAAGTGCTCAGTGTAACTTCTGTCTCTGTTGTTTCAGAACTATTCTGTCTTACCCTGTAGAGGTAGATGCCCGCTTCTCTTGCTATGAAAGGAATAGATTGATCATTTATCTTACCTCAAATGCACTAAATTTTGGTTCTGGCAGATATTCTAAATAATTCTTGGTTGGTCTATATCTTCTTGTTTCCTCCTCAATTAATGCATTTACCTGCAAAATGATTGACAAAATTAAACTGTTTATTAGCAATTTCTAAATAAAAAATTACTTGATTGACAATATCTGAAGATCAAAGAAACTCTTACCTGGAATATCAGAGATGGAAATGAGTGCCTTTTTGAAAAAGTTTCATGATTTTCTTCCATTACAGAACATTTCTTCTTTCTTCAAACTTACACTGGATGCTACATATTGGAGAAAAACATTTCCTTGTGGCATGCAGTCAAGTTTTCATTGGCTTACATCACATATTCATTGGACTCCAGAATATCGCCTTCTTTGAGTGCACGTAAGCAGAAGTGAGGTCAGTTCCATACCAATGGGGGGATGGGGTGATAAATCCCCCACCCAAAAATTCTGTTGGCAGATCTACCACTTTTTAATTTCTGTTGGCAAATTTGTGTCAATTTATTGTCTTGAAGTAAGGCACTAAATTCCCCATTTAATTCTCTTCCATTACTACTGTGATACTAGAAAGGGTGTTGGTCTTATTGATACTAGCAAGGGTGTGGTTAGCCAAAGCAAAAAGTATGGTCCTAAAAAAATGTTTTTGGGTACCTGCCCCCAAATCTCCTTCTTTCCTTTTTCCTGCTTCATGTACTTTCTCTGCACGTAGGTATGGCTACTAAATTTACCATATTGTCAGAGTGTCATTGCACAGCCCCATCCCTGTGCCTACAGCATGGCCATCTTACTCTCTGGGCAACATCATTGCTAACTGGTAGCACTCAGTTTTGTCAGTAATGTAAGCCCTACTCCTTTTCATGAAAATTTTCTAACAATGACCCTGTGTGCAAAGTACTTCCAGGTATGCAGCATCATTTGAGAAAAAAATGTGCACTTGTCAATCTTTGAGCATTGCAGGATGGCAGTTGATGTTATAGTCACTAAATGGCTGAGTTAGAAAGTAAGAAGTGCTCATAATCAATGGTGATTTCTAAAAATTTTAACAAGGGGCCTCTGGTGAGACTACATCCATATTTTGGGTGTGACATAGCTGCAGCCACACCCATATTTTCACAGTACAGATATGATTATTTAGTTAAATACTGCTATAGTATAATCAACGATTAGAAATGTCTCATGTAGCAGTGCAAAATTAACCGTAGTAATACAAAATACTTTGAAAGCAAGGCCAATACACTTTGAAAACCAAAGCCAATACAAGAATTTCTGGGGAGGCTCAGCTCCCCAATATGATCAGTAATGTCAACAAAGGGAGCTCTGCCCCCCTGAGCCCCCTAGATATCACTTCTGCTCATGATTCAATATGATACTGGTGAATCTTCATTATTATCTTTCTGCATATGACCCTCACTGAATAAGTTTTGGGCATCTTGTCAATCACTGACAAAGAAAGACTTGCAATATCCAAGTTTCAGTTCAAACTGTATATTTCAACTAAAGTTTGTATGGCTCAACAGCCAGATAAAATAATTTAATAAAGTGTATAAGTCAATTTCCTATTGCTCAAGGTTGTACACATAGAGTGCACAAGTTTCAAATGCACTCTTGCACATCATAAATTGCTGTTGTTCAAACCCGATATCTCTATTCGGCCGTGGATACAAGAGACTTTCACCCATACTGAAAATGGTGTATGGTAGGGTACAATACATTTATGTAGATTTTAGAACTTAGTTCTTTTATTATTTTAGCTCATTTTTATTTGTAAATTTTGTTGGAGGGCCCCCTGACAAACAGCCTTTGCTGAAGGGTCACCCTTCTAAAATACATGAAATGAAATAATGACGGTTAGAGGAACTCCAGTGGCTACGGGCCATATGGAATATCACTTAAATGCCGTCACACCAATCGTGAAATGCACTTTCAGCTAAATCAGTACATTGAACTAAAAACATCAAAATTCAATGATCTTACCATATCTCGAACACCAACTTCCTCATAATCTTGATCGATGTATGGCAATGCATCAGGACATACCTCGTGGCCTAAGTGAGCCACAGCCGCCATTGTTGCAACAGCTGTAGCCTTTGATGTTGTTGTTGTAAACTCCCAAAAATGCTGACATGGTTTGCTGGTCAGCCCAATGGGCTACTTGTCAGGAGGTACCTGTTCACATCGTTGATAAGCAGTTAAGACGCACATTTTATGAGTATGGTTGGTTTATAATAGCTAGAGGCATTCAACACTAATGATTCGTTCCGTAGGAACTCAATGGGTCTTACTGAACGAATATATTGTATCACGTTACGCAAAGGAATGATGGTAAATCCTGTACACTATTTATTACAGCGCTTCCGAGATTACATGATTCTTGACCTCTGAGATCCAGTATTTGTTGTAAAGTCCATTATTTGCTTTATAGATACATTTATGATATAATGAGTTGTTAACAGAAATTGTTAGCCAGCTTCTAGTATGGGTAGGAGATAGAACATTTTCCTAGGATATGTTTCTTCCATGTTTACAAAGCCAGAAGAAAAATTCCATGGTTACCATGCTTTTAGTTGAAGGGTAGATCATTGTATTCTTATTTTTCTGGGAAAATACGACTAGTTTCCATATATTTTACCTGTGATTAAGCTATCAACTTCAAGCAGCGTATAATAAATCAATACAAACAAGATATCTCATTAATCAACAGATCCTCAACTAAATCTCTACTTACTGACTGGATTAGGTGTTAATAGTATCTTTTTTATCTAATTCAAGTACTCTGGGCAGCAAAAAAACACATCTTTAAGACAAGAGTTTTGGTTTTTTTCCATGATGGCTGTTGTAGCAGTTTGTGTATGATTAATTTTGTATTTCTAGGGAGGTTTAGTACAAGAAATTTGTTGATATCAATTGTTGAAAGCCCCAGACATGTTACTACATGAAAGACTGTTAAATTTAATAGGAGATATTTATTGAAATGGAATCAAATAGGAGGTTAAGCCATCAGTCAAGCAACGGAG
Source organism: Cassiopea xamachana (assembly GCA_900291935.2). Lineage (NCBI taxonomy): Eukaryota > Metazoa > Cnidaria > Scyphozoa > Rhizostomeae > Cassiopeidae > Cassiopea > Cassiopea xamachana. Next base: position 19,137,251 of record OLMO02000009.1, on the reverse strand, counting down.
ACATCCATCATTTCAACCATAAAGAGAATCATGAGCCATCAAGTGCAGAGATACATATAGTCCACAACATTGAAGGCCAGAAACACAACAGGCACAATGGTACTACACAGAAGCAATCAGACCATAGAACTATTTTTGGATTACGGCATGAACGTCTAAAGCCAACTTTAGTAATGTGTTCATGGTTTGTGTGCAGTTTTATGACTATAATGTTGAACAAATATATCCTTTCATCATTGGATGCGGATCCAGGAATTTTAGGAGAGTTTCAGATTGTAATCACAACTATTCTAGGATTTATTGCAATGCATTTGCCATGCAAAGCACTCAGGAAGGCAAAGGAAATGCACTCTGAAAATTATAGTAGAGCTGCTTTCTTTAAATCAATGATAATATTAGGATTTCTAAGGTAAGCCTATTTCATATAATTCTTTTAAGCTCTTTGTGTATTTTGCTGCTTCATGTATACAATATATATATTTAAAATTTTCAACATAAGTCTTCATCTTCATCAGTATGTATGTTTATATGCATACATGATTTCATCCCTAATAAAACATATGTTACTGGAAAGTGACAGATCTTTTTCCAGAGGTGATACCATTATTTACAATGTTGATTATGGTTGTAGTGATAATAAAAGTGAGTATGATAATGATGAAGCTTATAATGATTTATGTCACAGAGAGTTAGAATTATGGCAGATGATTAGTCAGTTCTTAGATCTCATCTCAAGTCATGCATACTTGTTTTACCTACTCAAAGTAATAGGCCACTTTGCACCTATTATAGTACACATGGGGGGTGTCACGCCTCCCTTTAAGCACATCACTTGGCCTTAATTAGTTCTTTCTTTAGCTTTATAGAAAATAGCCCATTGCAAATAGATTGATTGTGATGATGATGATGATGATGATGATGATGATGATGATGATGATGATGATGATGATGATGATGATGATGCCTTGCCCATGGTTCGGT
>OLMO02000009.1:19096141-19136170 GCA_900291935.2 Cassiopea xamachana | reverse complement strand
TGATGATGATGATGATGGTGATGATGATGATGATAATGTTGATAATGGTGATGATGATGATGATGATAATGATGGCTTGGCTATAGTCTTGCACTTCCACATTAAGTGCCAAATGACAAGATGACTCATCTTGACAGAAAGAAGATCAGAACAAATGGAAACAGAAGAAAGGATTATTTTTGTGATTATTTTACATTGCCTTTCCAGACACTGTTTTGCATAATGGGCCTCATAGAGTAGTCGACCATCCAGACCCTTTAAATTACTGTACGGTGAGTAACTTGGGCTACAAAACCAATAAAAAGCAACAAAAGGATATGGAAATTAGGTGGAAACAGCAGTATGATATAGAAAAAAACCCAGGACCTAGATCAGAGGCTCAGAAATTATATAGGATCAAGAAAAGAAAGGGAAGAGCACAACAGTGAATTGAAAGTAATGCAAAGAAAGTACATCAGCATTTCAATAGACTCCCCATGAAAATAGCAGCTTGGAGTGTAAATAGAGTAAATAAATTTTGTAGCAGATTTGGTGAAATGGTGAAGTGGTGTATAGACCAAAAGTGGGATATTGTTTTACTATCAGAGATGAACAACAACAGTGATGGCAGGAGATTTTCAGACGCAAGGTACAAGGTAGATATCTCTTATATTCAAATAAAACAGGAGTACTAATATCAAAGGATGTTTAATGTTTATGGCAATCTAATGATAGAACATAGAGTCCAGGTAGAAGAAAATCAACATTATATCTTAAAGCATTAACAACCTCTGCAATTTATCAACCAGTGCATGGCACAGAGAATCATCAGGTAGAACTGGAAGTGTTAAGAAAAGAAGCGGAGAGGGTAGTTAGAACAACAAAAAGGGTATACCTTTGATTGTGGGGGGGGGAGATGTCAATGCACAGATAGGGAGAAATGAGATAGTTAATAGTAATATTGTAGGAAAGTTTGGATGCAACTATACAAATGACCAAGGAGAAGAACTGGTGCAATGGCTCAGGGAAAATGATTTGTCATGGGTTGATTCTTTTCATTTTATTAGAAGGAGAGGCACTTGGTACAATAGAAGTGTTATGAGTTGGAAATGGTATGAGTTGGATAGATTTATTACATATCTGCAAAATAGAACACTTGTGGTGAAAAAGATTAAACTTGTAGGAACACTTCATGCAGATTATAATGCAGCATGTTTGACTTTGCAGAAGAATATTATCAGAAAGATTGTAAGAAGGAACTGGAGGGAACATGTACCTAAACCAAGGAGGAACATAAACTGCCACAAATTTTGTTTCAAAGAAAATGAGGAAAAGTATAGAGATCTAACTAAGGAATTGATAGAGAAAGATAATCAGGAATTAAGTTGGGAGAAAGTGCAACAGATAATGTTAACATCAGCTGAACAGATGTGTGGTAAAAATAGCTCAAATATAAATCCATGGATAAATATACATGAAATAAAAATAAAAGAAATGAAGGATAAGATTGTGCTAGCACTAAGCAAGAGAAACTTTTTGAAAAAAGTTAACACAGAAGAAGGAAATGCAGAATTGTTAAGAGTAAAAAGAGAATTATGTCATGAAAGAAGGAAATACAAGGATTTTTGTAAACAATGGGAAGAAGGCTGGTGGAATGAGATGGCAGATAAGTGTGAAAAGGCTTGGAAATTAGGAAGATTGGGGGAGATGTTTGACTTTCTAAAAAAGCTGCAGAAACATGGAGAATATAATAACTCAAAGAATGTACTTCTGTTCTCCAAAGAAAGGCTCAAAAAGCATTTAGAGAAGATAACAGAAAACAGATATAAAACTGGTGTCATTAAAATTGAAACAGTACTGATTAAGGTTAGAGCCCCAAATATTATGAGGACCAAAATTAAACAATTACAGACAAAGCTAGAAATGGTACCAACAAGTGAAGAGATAATGAAAGAGATGGCAAAAATGAAAGAGTCTGCCCCTGAAAATGATGGGATTAGGTTAGGATTCATTAAGAAGGCTTCAAAAGAGATACAAGAAGTAGTTGTGCTAAAGGTCAAAGATATGTGGAATACTTCAGCACTTTGTGGGAAGAACTAAAGTAGACAAAATTGACCCAAATAATTATAAGGGGAATCTGTTTGCTACTAATATTAAGTAGAGTTCTTGGCAGAATATTAGCTACCAGAATTAGAGTATGGGCAGAAGAGATGAATCTATTAGATGAAAATCAAGCTGGATTTAGGAAAGGTTGCTCAACTGCAGATGCCACACAAATATTTAAATGCATTCAGGAAGATTCAATGGTATTACAAAATGCAACAGATGAACAGAGTCAACTAAGAGATAACAGTGAACAACCACAAGCTTATTTATTAGACCTTAAGAAAGCATATCCAAGGGTAAGTAAACCTATACTATGGAAAATTTTAGACAAATTGAAAATGCCAAGATCAGTTATAAGCAAGCTGCAGGATCTATATGAGTTCACAGAATATAAAGTAAGAGGACAAGAAAGAGATGGCTCTAGTTTCTTTCCACAGACAGGACTATGTGAAGTATGCCCAACATCTCCAGTCATTTTCAATATATTTCACCAAGCAGTAGTGAGAGTTCCTACAGAAATGAAAAAAGAGAAGGCTAATGAAAAGGGATTGGTTGTAGGAATAAGATGGTTGTATATGCCTGGAAACTCCCTCCCACCTGTACACAAGAAATATACTTTCAACTCTGAAGCAAAGAGAACAGATTTTAATTTTTGCAGATGACACAACCATTATTGGAAGTAATCAGGAAATAGCAATGGGGAAAGAGATAATCAAGGAAGTGATTGGAAACTTTGAAGAGCAGGCAAATAAATCAAAAGAAGAGCATGTTATCTTTGGGGATTCAGAAAGTGGCAATGTAAGAATGCTGGGCACCTGGTTAGGACATGAAAAGGACACAAAAATGAGATTGCAAAGAGCAGGTAAAGTGTGGTCCACTATTAGGAAGAGATTTTTAAAATGCAAATTGTCAAAAGCAACACAGGCTAGAGTATCTGAGGCATGTGTTGAAAGCACAGTGTTGTTCAGTGTTGTAGTGCACCCATTTTTAGCAAGGGAAATCAAGAGCTTTCAAATATTTTGTGACAAGCAATACAGATATATTTGGAGTGACAGGAAAGGTGAACCATTGAGACAAATGCAGGAATATGGAATTAATATGACTAACATTAGGAACCAGCTGCAAGTTTCATTTATTTAAGCAAATACAAGAATTTAAGCATGAAGGAAGCATGAGAAACATTATAAAAGATGTGATTGGGAAAGAACTTTGAATGGGAAAAAAAATGTAAGAATTGTATGAAATGGATTTCAAAAGCAAATTTTGCTAGACATAGGCTATCTTGTAGAGCTAGTGACAAAGAATTGTATGGGACTCACAATCTATCAACAAGAGCATATAGAACAAATAGGAACAAATGTAAAAAGTGTGACAAAATGATCACAGTAGCAAATATGGATAGGCATCAAAACTCAAAAGCCTGCTTGCTGTGTTTTTTTGGTTGGACCCAAGTTAATCCTATGCTGCAAGGCAATAAAAAAGAAGAAGATGATGATAATGATGATGATGATGATGATAACAATGATAGTGATGATGGTGGTGATGATGACGATGATGATGATGATGATTATGATGATGATGATGATGATGATAATGATGATGATGATTATGATGATGATGATGATGATGATGATGATGATGATGATGCTAATGATGATTATGATGATTGTGATGATAATGGTCCATCATCATAACCATTATCTTCTTCCCACTTTGCCCCCAAGGGTGCCTAGGACTGACCCTGGGATCACTTGATTGCCTATCAGCTGTTTGAAAAAATAATTGAGTCAGCTACACTCAATCCACTCTCTTACTTCAACACAGGGGTGAATTCTAAAATTTTAGCAAGGGGGTTCTAAGTTCATTACCACAATATTGGTGTGACTTAGTTGTAATCACACCCACACTTTAAAAGATGGAGACACAATAGTTTAGTCTTATTATGATATAATAAAACTAACCATTTGATTGATCTCAATAGCCATGTAGCAGTAGGGAAATTCATCAAATTGATACAACACAAAACATTGGAAGCAAGGTAAATGCACTTTGAATAGAAAGGCCACTAGAAAAATCAGAGCCAACTGAAAATGAATGAATATTTTTTAGTAAGGGAACTCCACCCCCTGAGCCCCCTAGAAATCACCCATGCTCCAACAGTTGCTGGGCACAGCTGTAGCATGAGGCATTGAGCCAGCTTTGGCCAAAAGAGCCTGCTTGGACAGTTTGCCACAGGTCATCAACACCTGCCCCATGTCTTAACCATGGGCTAGTAACATGGTGTCATCTTTTTCCTTCTTCTTTTATGCCTCTGATGGGGCCTAGGACTGGCCTTGTGGATCAATTGATTGCCTTTCATTTGTTAAAAAGAAGTTATTAGCTGGCTATCAGCAACTACTGGTTAGAAATTCAATGTAAATATTGAACCTGCTTTTCACAAAGGGACCTGGCTGGATAGTTTGACACAGGTCGTCAACATCTGCGCAGTTCTAAATCTTTCCAACATAAATCTCTCAGTACCCATTTGCCACCACTATCATCATTATTGTCATCATAATCATCTTCAATATCTATCCAGCCTTGAATCACCTTTTCCACATCAATGCATGTGGCCAATGATAATGTTGATGATAAACGTGATAAGAGTGGTTTGGTGGCATGGAGATCTTTTAGTTACTAGAAGTCATGTTCTATTTGGGCAATAATGATGATTGCTTTGGTGAAGGCAATGATCATGCTAGGAATAATAACAAATATTTGATCAGCTAATATTACACACTTATTTTTTAGATTTGGTTCTGTAGTATGTTCAGTGGTTGCTATGAAGAATGTAGCTATATCATTCTCAGAAACAATAAAGTCTTCTGCACCTCTCTTTACTGTCATTATTGCATACATTATATTAGGTAATGTACAAGTGTTTGATCTCTTTAATTTTTTGCTTTTGAATGTTTGCTCATATACATGCAGCATGTGTACTTTTGCCAAATGTACTATTTGCCATAGCCCCCAAAATGGCCAATAATATGTGCTTCTTGTACACTGGTGCTTCATTGCAAGCTTCTTCATTGAGAGAAAAATTGGAAATTTTTTGTTAAAGTAAATTAATAGAAAGCCCATTCTATTTTTCAGTCCTAGCTGTATTAATTTTATAGGCTTAGTTTGTATTCCTTTGATAGGTTTATTTGTTTTGCTTTAGCTGTTATTTTTGCTGTACATTCTTTTCAATCTCTTGAACATCTACTTTTCATTTCCCATTCCATTTTAACAAGTTATAATTTTCTCTAAATTTAAATTTACTAGGTGAATACTCTGGACTTTATGTAAATTTGTCATTGATTCCAATTATGTTTGGCTTGGCAATTTGTACATCAAATGAACTCAGTTTTGTTCTTACTGGATTTTTTTCTGCACTGTTAAACAATATTCTTGACTGGTGAGTATTGATTAGGTATTATTGACTTTGCAACAATATTTTATCAAGCTCAATTTTTTGCTATTCTTACAGTATTTGCTGCAAATCTATCTACTGTCACATTTTGATCACCAATGCACTTTTTAGAGGGGGTATTGTAAAATTAGCTAAGTGATAATAGTCCTTTCCTGCATTTTGCAAAGAAGCTAAGCTTAATGTTATTGTTTGATTTCAAGATTTACTTTAGTTTAAGGGGTCATAACTTATCCTTTTGCAGAGCAGCCAACATAGCATAATTTCTGTTGTTTTACCTTTGTAATTGTGCCTTGATTCTTGTGATTTTTTAGCATACAGAATGTCTATTCAAAGAAGCTTTTGACTGGGGATCAAAATTACAGGTTTTGTGTCTATTTCATTGTTTTATTTTTGAAGGGATTCTTTATCCAAGTTTTCTTTTGCATTCTTTTATCATGTTTATTCAAATATTCCTTCAGTCTTTTATTTTCTGCTTCCAGCACCTGAGCCCTTTGGTTTGCTTCCTCAAGTTGTGTCAGGACCTTTTCAAGTTTGCTGTCCTTTTGATAACATCTTTGTGAAGTTTCAGGGTTGATTTTTGTTTTCTCATTAAATATTCCAAGAGTTTCTCCAAGATCTAAGTTTGACTTTGAAGGAGTCTCCACTAGGTTGTCAAGTGCACTTAGTGAGTTTTTGGTAGAGGTTCTTTTTGCCTAAAGAGCAAAACAGCCAACTAATGAGAGATTGCCAATCACTTCAAATACAACTATTGAATAGGCATCCACAATGCACCATGATTTTGAAAGTATATCTAATGCAGTGGTTTTCAGCCACCTTTTGTTGGAATAGAGCCCTTAGGAAACAGTCCAATAGCTTGAAGAACCCCTGTAAATATGTCTGCGGAGGAGAATTAAAATTTACTGTTGATCACAGCATTTGTGTATTCTCTGGCAGAACCTTTTGACTGCACTGGTGGGGCCCAGAGTTCCCCCAAACCCTGGCTGGAAACCACTGATCTAATGGATCTCTAATTTCTATTATTGCAAGCACCATTTTTCTGCCTATAATATTAATTGCTTTAGTTCAAACATTATATAGATATAGATTTCATCCAGATGCTGCATAAGGAATCTCAGTTTATTCACCCTCTCATGTTTTTTGTGCGTTTCTAAAGAGCCCCAGCTTTTTAATAACCTGTGAGGATAATTTCAGTAGAAATTGATTGAAAGTTGGCGGGGAAAGAATAGCGAAATTCTTAGATGGAGAGCCAATAGAGTTTGTCTCCTTTACCCATTTGCTTACTTTGTTATTCACCATCCTACTTACTTACTTGGTATTTTACTGATTTACATGTTGTTTTTATCATGCATGTGATGTCCTTTTTTGTTTTGTTAACATCTTTCGCAGTCTACCCCCGGAAGAAATTGGTGCAATAGCGTCAATGCACACGTGCGCCCTTGTCCACACGAGCTATTGCTCTTGATTGTTTGGAAAATCACGTACGATCCAAGATTTGCGTATCCAAAATACAGAGTTTCGTGTTGCTAAAACATGTCAAATGCCTCATTTAGGAGAAAACAGGCTGCAGGGGAGTTTTGAATGCAAAAGGTGACAGTCACGAGTGTTGCAGCTGCGAAAATGAAGTTCATATTCGGCATTTACGATTGTATGGTTGACAGTTGTTTTGGCACGGGCAGTTTTTCGCTCGTGCTGGGGATTTTGCACATTTGTAAACGCACACACGACTGATCGTACGTGTCTCCGGGCATGAACTGTTCTCGTTGCTTAGCTTTTTGTTTGATATTGAAGATAGTTTACCTGTGGTGTCTCATTTTCAGCATCTGTTTCATGCTTTGCAGCCTTGCATTGCTTCAGGTACTCATTTTCTTCTGTCAGCTTGGCGCATGCCTCCTCACTGGCAAGCAAGTCTTTTTTCATGTTTTCTATAACAAATGTGATGATCTCATTTTCTTCGTTGTACCTTGCAAGTCTCTCATGCAAGGCTGCATATTTTTTCTTCTCTTCAGCTAATTCTTCGCTTCTTTTCTTCGCTTCATCTTCAGCATTGCTCAGTTGTTCTTTAATTAATTGATATTGTTTCAGTAGAATTCTCATTGATACATTTCGTGTCTCAGCAACCTTTTCCAGTTCTTTATCCAGGTCCTCTTTCATTCCTTTGTTGAACTGCTACATCAAAGGAAACGTTGAGAGTCAGACATACTTTGTTTACACATTGTAGAAATATGCATGGAGTGTTAATGTTATATAAACTCAGCAATTTTGACTGCGTAGTCAGTAGTACGGTAACTAATACATTAGGATTTCTGCTGGGACAGTGGAACGATAATGCGGCAAGTGAGGTCAAGCCTTTTATTTAAATAATTTTTTAAATCTCCGTTGTATTATATTTACGTTAGGAAACCAAGCTGTTGGGCTATTCCATAAAGTGTCCCGTCCGAATACATTTATTTTGAATAACCACACATCACCCCTTAATCAACTCCTTTTTAGTATATTTCATTATCCTTTGTTTACCACTAACCAACAACCAGCATACATCAATCAATCAAAATGGTACATCACTTTCACGTAGCAAGCGAGAAGTCTTTGTGTCCAGTCCGGAACGTATAGAATGGCCCTATTGCTGCTCGAAAAGAGCGCTTTTGCCCCACAGCCCCCCAAATGAAAGCCAGGATGGGGTACTTTCGTGTCTGTAATAGACGAGCTCCCCGTCTATTAATGTCAGGAGAATTTTCCTTCCCCTTTTCCTTATTAACACCCCCTTCTATTAAATTTTACAAATCGATCATGATCAGAACACGCAGAAAATTACATCACTTTTTAACAAAGCAATTCCCAGCATGAACCGCCTTCTGTTAGCACTCCTTTTCTATTGAAAAGCTGTCGACATGCATACCCCTTTCTATTAGCACCCTCTCTTTATTGAAAACCAGCCGACATGAACATCCCCTTCTATTGCCTCCCCCCTTCTATTAGAGACAATAGAGTGCTTGCTTCCCTTTACTCCTCCTTCCGGCACCCCTGAGTTTCCGTTTTTCTATCGGTTAGTTTCAGTTACTTAAATCGACACATTCAAACATCGTGCTCTTTACTAAATGGCCTTGGAGCTAGTCCTAATTTTGTTATTTATTGGTTTTGTGTTAAGATTTGAGTAGTGCATAGACGATTTTTTGTTTCAACTGTTGTAGAGTTTGCTATGAGCCTGAAAAGCTGGCCTAAAACTACTGTTTAATTTAAGCCCTGTGGTAAATGGTAACTATGATATTCTATTGCAATATGCATTAAAGTTTGATTGCATAAAACCTCAAGTAGAGTTTCCTTTGCAGAAACTCTTGCATATTTCAACTGGTACAGTAGTTCCAGATTTTGTCTTTCGAGGGCTTTTCTTTCTTGTTCCAGCTCATTAAGTTCTTCCTTGTGTGGTGTATCGAAGTTTTGCAGTAGATCCAATATCAGGAATAATCCATGTTCCTTTACACCATCATCGTTAGCTTGTCTTGGTTTTTTCTCTTGGGGGCAATCTATCACCATAATTTACTGTGTAGGAAGGAAACTGTTGGAAACGCTTCGTTGGCTAGTATGATTTGTTTTGGCACGATTTTAGTTGAGTAACTATCTTCTACACGATTTCCATCCTAGTGCAGTTGCAAGCGATTTCTTTGAACTGGCTGTGAAGCGCTGTTAGCGTTGATCGCGCTAAATGTTCGTACCGACAAATAATTACCAGCAGATGAAAAAGAACTTGTTACGGAAACCCAATGAAAGGGAGACAGTTGATGCAGGGTCGCTTTTCGCCTCTTGTTTGTATGATTTCGTATAATTGCTCATTAACATAGCTGTACCTATAGCTTGACGTCACAATGAGCTAGCTTCACGCGCGGAATTGTTCATCGGTCTGGAAATGCGGCTTTTACAGGAAAACTCCGTTGTAGTTTGGGCAGTTAATGCAGTTTTTTTGTTATTTCATATGGTTATTAATATGTACTTCTATGGTGTATATTGTCTTCTATGGTGTATGCTATCAATTCTATGCATCCAAACATGCATTTCTACTTATGTAGGATTGTATACCTCATTTAAAGAAATCAGATAAATGTTTAATTCTTATCAATTTGTGAATTGCCAAAAGAGTCTAGAGTTTTTACCTCTTTCGTGCTTATATTTTTCCTTTAAAGAGGCTAAACTATAAAATACCTTCGTCACTTGACACCTTGTCTCACTTATTTGTTTCCTCAATCGTTCGTTGAGCCGTGTTAGATTTTTATTCTTGCTTGTCAGCTGTTCAACTTGTGCTTTTTCGTTCGCTGTCTTTTCGTTTATGAATTCTACGTATACCGAATGGTAGTCTCCGAGAGCCTCTTTAAGCTCCTCTCCTTCCATGTTACTACATTTCCCTTCCATTTTATTGGCTCAACCCACTAGAACATGAGTCTAGTAATTTCTACGTAAGTACAATATTGTAGATATTTCCCATGCTATTGACACTTACGTAAGATTCACTCCGTGCCTGCCTCTGAAGCTGAAGCCCAATCTGCAATCCATGATTTCTGTTCCTTCTCAAGTCCATACCTCTGTAGTTTCAATGCATTTATTACCTTAATTATGAGAATTAGTATTCGTTCAAGGTTTATTTTTAAAAATGGTAGTCAATTGTATTTTGTATTTTATAAGTGTCTTTTTTAAGATGTAAATTCCTTTTTAATGCCTCTCACAACAATTAGGTGCTATAATGGACTATGCGACTGTTTTTTTAGAGATAGGAGACTTTTTACACTCTAAGCATTTGCTATTGAAACCCCAAACACAATATTATTTTAGCGACCTTCTTCATACTGATTTATTGAACTGCTAGAGAATTTCAAACCATACTTGAAGCATGAATGATTTGACTTTTCAAACTTCGATTTCTAACCAAAAGTTGTAACAATTGCTGTCTTTCATGCATGCATACTGCACTTTTATAAAGACTATTGACTAGCACCGATTTTGTGCAAGTTAGATGCTTTGACGTTTTAGAATTTTTGCAGTTTTGTTGATCGACATATTTTGCTTTTTCCTATGCACAGCCCAATGGAATTACAGTTTTATACAAGTATAGCTGCAACTTTGGTCCAACTACCGTTTTGGCTTTTCTTCCTGGTACGCTTCTTATTTCCCCATATTTCATGCTATGCTATTAAAGGCAGAGTCCAGAAAAAGTCACGGCTCCACAGTTGTGCGCAGGAGAAACGTTTCTCAAATTTATGCGAGGAAGGTCCAGCAATTTAGAAAAAAATCTATCGTAAGGGAAATTGTGATGCATGCAAATGAGGTGATTTTTCATGAAAATGGAGGGACTACATGGGGAAATTCATATCAATGTTGAATAATGAGGAAATTTAATTGTAAGTATAAGTTACTGCTGGATGAAGGTTTGACTTTTTTCTGGACTCTGATTAAAGGAATCCTTCAGTTACAGTTTCATGTATGAGCGAGGTAGCATAGTGGTTAGAGCGCGTGCCTCCCATGCGGAAGGTCTGCAGTTCGAGCTCGACTCGATGCCCAGACTGAACGCTTGCTCACTGTTCACCCAGCAGCAAATGGGTACCCAGTGGGAACACTGGGGGGATAATGGCGGCGAGGAAATGAACCGGCCACCCTACCTCACATGCCGATGGCTCAGCATAAGTGTCCTCTCTAACAGGCACTCCCCTACGTACGAAAGTATACGGGACTACCTTGATGTGTATATGTATATGTACATATGTATATGTGTATGTATATGTTTATTTGTATATGTACAAGTGTATGTATATGCCGATGGCTCAGCATAAGTGTCCTCTCTAACAGGCACTCCCATACGTACGAAAGTATACGAGACTACCTTTACTTACTTTACTTTACAGTTTCATGTGCTCCTTGTTACCTATATTCCTTATGCAAATATTAATGCCTCATTTTTGACTTGGCCATTATTGTAAAACAATTTACTTTTATTTTTTCAGGACGTCAGTGAAAAGATTGATAGCATTGATCAATACCTCATTGGGATTCTCCTTTTTAACAGTGTATTATTCTACTTTCAAAGCTTCACGGCCTATCTTCTAATGTCTCTAATTTCACCAATAACGTTCAGGTATATTTCTTTGATATTGTGTTATATTTTCGAGCGAAGATTGTGGTCTTTTGCGTTTGTATCATTAGCCGTTGCCAGATTTTCATCAGTTGACTGATGTTGTTTGAATCGTTCCTTTATTGTCTAATTTTATGGCTCTAGTTCTCAGTATAGTAATGTGAAGTAGCTGCGCATGACCAATTTTACCGAAGTAAATTGAGTTGGTTCATTTTTAGCTGACCCGAGTATCAATTATCTGATGCTGAAGTTCGAAATCCTCAGAAAACATAACTTTGGTGTATACAGTATTACCCCGCCACTATGAAACTCGTTTTCTAAAACAAAGCTGCTTGCTTATAAATGGACAAACAAATAAAATCCCTCAGCTGAATAATTTCTTGTAATTACAGCAAGAATCTCACCAAATGTGCATGTATGTTTTAAAAAGAAACCATGAAATTGGCTTTTATTTGGGTTACATTAAAGCAAATTCTAGGCAAAGACTATTCGAATACAAAGTTTGTGTCATAAAGTACAATTTTTCTAACCAAAATCATTTTTATCAGAAAGTTGATGTAAAATTTCAGGGTGATTGGTTTCTTGTATCAGGGTGGATTTGGTGCCATTTGGCAAGCTGCAGTTTCTTATAAATCACTTTCTTAGTGGCGGGGTGGTAGTGTACGGCTATATTAAACAACCAGACTTCTCTATGCAAATAATTTCTCTTTTTATACAGTGTTGCAAGTACAGCTAAACGTGCAGTCCTGATATGGTTCTCTGTGTTGGTATTTGGCAACAGCATTACAATTTTGAGTGGCGTTGGAACTGCCTTTGTTGTAGTGGGAGTGTTCTTTTATCATCGAGCCAGGCACAAAGAAACACTGGAAAGAATGAGGCAGATTTCTGATAGAGACATGAGAGAGTTAAATATTTGACCTATAATTTTTTTCTCGATTTTGAATTTCAAATAATACCCCGATTTGGGTGCAGATATTTCCCCCAATGTTGCCTTGGTGACGCTTTTTCGATAGGAATATAATCATAAAAATAGACGCCTAGGCATCGTGTTCTGTTTGTACAATAAGTATTAGTTATTGTATGACTCATAGCGAGGGATGCCTGTGCGTACCAAAGACAGGAGGGACAAGGCTTCACCAATGTATATGTATGTTCTTCCGCGGGGGGTAGATTTTGGTCTTCAAACTCTGTTCTAGAAGGACAATGTTTAGTATATTGGTCTCATAGTTATTCCATGTTTAGTTGGGGGTCTGGGGCTTACTCCCAGATAAATTTTCTTGCATCAAACTGTCTAAAACACCAGAAAACGCCCCTTCACCGGATTGGAGAAATGGAAAGAGTTCAGTATGAAGAGCACTTCTTGCCCTTCTTCCCCCAATGGAAGAGGTGTCCCTACTCCTAGCGTTATTACAAATGCATGCAAAATATAATAAATACACGTTTTTTTATAAGAAAACCATTACTTTGCCTGAGCCTCAATTTTCTTAACTTTTCCCGAAATTGAGCCTGAGATTTTCTTAAATTTTTCTTAACTTTTACTGAAATAAACTCGCTAAAATGGTTTACACTTTCGTTATTAATATTGTACACTTGTATTTAAATTCCATCTTTAACATTTTGAATGCAATAATAACGAAATATCAATTTTTGGCCAATAAAAACACTAAATTTTGGAAAGTGAGCCTCGTTATTTTCTTAAGATTTTCTTAAGATTTTGACCATTTGAGCCTCATTTTATTATAACTTTTCTCTTACGAAAAACGTGTATAGGAATCTTTTGCAGCAGTAATCCACAACCACTGGTCCATAGACCAATTGTTACTGAACCGCTTGAGAAGTATTTTTGATGCTTGCCGCGTAAACCATTGTGACAGAATTCAGCATCATAGGGGAAATATGCACTCCGCCAATTTTTCCTGGTGGTGCATACATTCTACGCCCACTCCCCGGGGCGCGGTAATAATTTGAATCATCGAACAGTCCTGGACGATGAAGGGTTGGGGATCACTGTTTTAGAACCCAAATTTTCGTTGCTCTATCTGACACAGATTCTGAGTTATCTCCTTGGTTTGAAAGTTTCAGTTTACAGCCTATTTTTGTTTCAAATTTCCTTTAAATGATGATAGTCAACTTTTCGCCAAAGACAATTGACTGACATTATAATTTGATGCTATCTAAGATTTAACAGTCATCGTTTACACGAGAGCCAAATGGAACTGTTCAAAGACTGGTACTTATATTGTTATGGTTAGCAATTTCCGGATCCGTTCCTTCGCTTTCGTTTACATGCGACGAAATGCGAGCATAAAAATTATGGCACCACTCCAACCGAAACCATCTCAGATGGAACCGTTCCATGTTCTACCATGTAAACAGGATCACGGCATCTCTTGCTGGTTCGGCATTTTAATGTTCCCAGATTTTATTTCGGGAAATACATCGAAAGGAAAAATTCTCCGAACTTCCTCAATTATCAACTCAACAGCGAAATCCCCTTATAATTGATTTCAGCCATGCAAAGTAATTATGAATCAATGTCTAGTTTGTAAAAAGTAATCATATGTGTCTTTACGTTCTTATCACCAAACCAAATTGCTCATCGTTAAACGGACGCTATTCTAGGCATATTTTTAGGACACTTATTTTTGTAATAAATTGTTTTTAATGCAGTATCTTTAAAAATTCTTGGCTTTGTAAATGTAAAATTTGCGAAAAAATGACAGAACTTAGCAAGAAGATTAAGTGGGGTTAAATATTATGAATACTATTCTTGTACTTTTTCTGCTAATCATTGAATTATGGAGTGTTGGGAGTCTCACAGCCGTGTGTAGAGCGCTTAATTTATCATAACTGTCGCAACTTGTTTTTGATAAATTTTGTTTGTGTATGTGCGCACATTTGTCTAGCGTCTAGCACACAAGAGCTCCTGAAACCATGGAATACAATGCTACTATTTAGCAAAATGTCACTCGTTGCAAGATGACACTGTTTAGCAAAATTCACTGTTACTTGTTGCAAAATGTCACTATGTAGCAAAATTTCACTATTTAGCAAAATGTCACTATTTACCAACATGTCATTATTTTCCAAAATTTCACTATTTGGCAAAATTGTAACTATTTAACAAAATTTCCTTATTTTTCAAAATGTCACTTTTTTGCATAATGTCACTTTTTTGCAGAAAGTCACTCTTTTGCATAATGACACTTTTTCGCATAATGTCACTTGTTGCAAAATGTCCCTATTTAAGAAAATGTCCTTATTTTTCAAAATTTCCCTTTTTTGCATAATGCCACTTTTTTGCATAATGACACTTTTTTGCAGAATGTCTCTTGTTTGCAAAATGTCGCTACTTTTGAAACTTTCACCATTTGCAAAATGTCAGGAAAAGCTAGTGGCTTGATTCCAGGCTCCTGAATCGGGAGCGGACATAATGAAACGCAAAGATTCGGGCTCTGTAGGAAAATCTGTATGCAATAAATAGATTCATTTGCTTAAAACAGAAAAGAAATTAGACACTTGAATCAACTTCAAGTGAACTTTCAATTTTTTAAATATTCATTATTGTTAAATATTATTGCCATTAATGTCTTGTATTCCCTCATTACGAAAGCATCCATTGAACAGATCATAGATATTGACTGCTTCGTTTTGTTCATTGGAAGTGAAAATTTCACTGTCCATTTCAATTGTCTGAAACACAGAAGACTCAGGTAGAGATGACTGAGCCACTTTTGTTGACTTTAAATTTGCAGTTTGCTTCTTGCTATTTCGGCTTCTCTTCCCGGGTGCCCTTTGGGGCCTTTTTGCAACTTTCTTTGTCCGCGAAATTCTTGACTTTTTTTCTTGCTGTCGAATACCTTTATCTTGCGGCAGAGAGATGTTTGGTGGGCTTACCTCCCTTGTACTTAAGTTCTCGTTGATTAGAGGACAAAACGATGCATTTACAAACATTGGATTATCAGTGCAGTCTATTGTGTTATCAGCAACGTTTTCACCACAAACTTCTTTACAAGCATCTCCAGAAGAATCTGCCGAATATTCTGGGCCTATAAATGCATCAAAACCGACAACCTTCGACAAGTACCCTAATATTTTATCAATATCCATACTAGGGCAATCTGTTCCCGGAATTTCGTTAAGAGGCATCATGAAATCTTCAACAAACTTCCATGACAAGTCAGGCAAGCTATCCACCTCCGAAAGCCCTTCATCGCCACCTACCGTGTTGTTATCTGTAGATCTCTCGCTAGAATCCACCTCAAGCGTGCTATTATTACTAGTTCCTTTCCTGCAATAACGGGTATTGCCGAGAAGGCTAAGACTTCTGAGCAATTCTTCTGTGTGACAATTTGGGTTTCGGGATATAATTTCTCTCCATTTTTCGTCTTTCATTATGATTCCACTCTTCTTGATAATCGTAAACAATGCCAAGATTGTACCTAAATCACCATTTAGCGTTACCGAAAATGTTGAGTCTCTCTCCTGCCCGTCTGGCAAAATTGCTTCAAAATCATCTGTACGCTTAAACGAAACTTCAAAACACTCTTTCTTTGAGCTCCCCTGCGCTGCAGCAGTAGAGTCTTCCTCTTGAGATGCCTCACTATCAATGGGTTGAATGATGCTTCGTACGTCCTTACCAACATTCTTCAAGTATTCTGTATTTAATTTACTGTCATCCTCATAATTATTTGTAACAACATGTTCTTCATCGAGATTTCGGCCCTCCTTCTTCCGTTTGTTTCCTCTGCGTCTGCGCGAGTGAAGTACATCCGCCTCCGCAGGTGGATAAGCTAGCACTTTCGCTTCGTTGCCTTTGCGTGCTTTGTTCATTTCCTTAGATAAGTTTTCATCATTTGCTGCTTCTCTTGGGCTGCCATTCTCCGTGAAAAACATGCTATGAGTTCGGTTAAGGTGCTTCAGTCGATACTTGTAACTCTGTAACAAACGGAAAAATAGCAAACCGTTAGCTACCCTTTAGAACTAAAAGCATATATACTCACTTTTAAAAAACACCTAATTTTTCGTTGAGACTCAGTTTTCCAAAAGTGCCAATCGTGTGGATGCTAAACTACAAGAAGAAAATGAGTATATCGGTAGACAAGGTTATGACAAACAAGTAATCATGTGACTTCAGAATTGATTGGTTTCGAGAGATTCAAAGTACAGTAAAAGGAGAAGGAGCTATTACAATCTTTAAAGTTACGACCATGAAGGCTCCATCAGCGATGGTTGGACAAGTCGACGTAAATTTCACCAAATGTGGGAAGACTTTTTAAATCGATGAAAAAATAGCCATTTGAAATGGAATTCTTGAGAATGTTACTCTCTGCCCAATGATTCGAGATGAATAGGAGAAAGTTATACAATTAATAGAAAATTACAAATATTTGTGTCACTTGCACTTTAGATGCATGGTATACAGTAATTTACGGGGTTGAAATTAACGGGTCATTAATTAACGTAATTTTTGTCAAAAACTGCCTTTTGGTGGCAATAATTAACGTGATTCAGCGGAGCAAATGCATTCTAAATGACATTAATTAACGTTACACGGCCCATATGATGTCAATCAATGTAATTTTTTCTTCCTCATTTTGGCCAGAAAAATATTCTAGAAACGATTTTGCATTTCATGGAACCTATGGTATGAGCCAATTCGTTGAAAAATCTGAGGAAACGTTGATTAATAGGAAAATCTGAGGTAAATATGACTAACGGGATTAGAAAGTATGCACCTCAGCAATTGTAAGGTTTATTGTGAGAGGAGATATTTAAGTAAAAAACATGCATGGTTACGGAGGCTATAGATATTTCTTAAAGCGTTCAAAAATTAACGTCACAATAATTAACACTGTGCTCAAATTAATTCTTTTAATTTAGGGTTTCTGCCAAATCTGGAGATGGATTTTCCTGACAATTCCCTACCAAATATCCCATTTTCCCCGCAATATATGTCATAAGGCCGTTTGCCACTCACCGATTCGACTGTGGTGGTCTGAGGTTGGTGCATGCGTAGTAGGATCAGATTTGGATTCCCCCTCGGCTACCCACGACCGAATGGAGCTGTCTAGTTTCCATACTGCTCGACCTGATGACGTCAGTAATAACAGCTCGGTAACAACGAGAATTTTTTCTCGTACAACGTTGATCATTCCTTCACCAATGCATGTG
This sequence comes from Cassiopea xamachana, assembly GCA_900291935.2. Taxonomy (NCBI): domain Eukaryota; kingdom Metazoa; phylum Cnidaria; class Scyphozoa; order Rhizostomeae; family Cassiopeidae; genus Cassiopea; species Cassiopea xamachana. The sequence continues at coordinate 19,118,348 of OLMO02000009.1, read as the reverse complement.
AGGTCCAGATGATAGTATGACTGACTGTATTGTATATTTTGGCGCTTTTGCAGACAACTGGATAGTTTGAAACTCATTGAGATCCGAATTCCCTTTTATGGATGTTGCAAACTATAAAATAACTCGATGAATGCATCTCCGAATCAAGTTGTTTGGGGCAGTTTTTGCGAAGCAGACATCTCAAAGTAAATTGCCTAGGCACCTTATCGAAGAATGGAGCACGTTTCTTGCTTCTTTTTTCACTTCCAAAAGTAGAGGGCAAAACATAGACGTCATGAATTACCTAAATTTTCTCCTTGTAAGCATGCATCAACCTCCGGTCGCATCGGCTGAATCGGTACATTCGTTAAGGTTATGGTTAGGGTTAGGGAACCGGCCTTAAGTGTCATCCAATAGAAGACAAATTATAGGAACTGAGTATCTCAATGTCACCACTAGAGACGGGTCTAAGAGATGATTATTTGCGGGCGGGGGGCGTAGGTATTTAAAACTTTGAAGTTTACCGAATGGTACGAACAGTGGCTGCCTGGCTAATTATAGCAGAGATGGCCAACAGCATGTCATGCAACTGATCAAAAAATGGCAGTACCTCAGCTATGGGTAAAAGTTGGCCCTCCCCTTAAAGTGCGAGAAATTGTAAACATGAGAGGCTATAAATTAAATGGTAGCAGTCTTTGAACATACGAGCCGAGAGCGTGAAAAATCTTTTAAATTCACGCCCTCTATAACGTTGGAAAAAGCCCTTTTGGCAAGACTAACATTACGCTCATCATCAATCTGATACTCCTTTGACCTTTCAACTATATATACATCTCACAGAATAGATAATGACAAAAAGGGTGAACAATGATGATTTAAGCATGTTGTGCGATCCTTGGATGTTAGTGAAAAGGGTCAGATTTCCCTGGCATTGCAAAAAAAGGACCAAATTTCCCTGACCGTTCCTTGCAATTTTTATGAGGAAATAGATTTTCCTGCCATTCCTTGATTTCCCTGACATGGTAGACACCCTGCAATTACTGCATACCGCACATTTAATGCAATAAGGTAATACGAAAGCATCAGGGCAGCACTTAGTATTGGAAAGCATCAGGAACGTATCGGGAAAAATTCGCTGAATGTTGCGAAAGCTTCAGGAGAGCATCGTGCAAGTACTAGAGTGTATCGGTAAAGGATTAGAAACGCATCGGTGTGTCATCGGAAACCAATAATCACTTATTAGTGATACATCATGTGTTATTACAATTATCTAGAAGCCATCAAAAGGAGCATCTATTAAAAATTCTATTAACTGACCTTTTTTACATTGCATGCCCATGATTTGCAAAGCTTGCAATGAAAATGTTCCTGTTTCTTTGCGCTATAGCTGCAGTCTTCGCTCAGGCAATTCTCTGTAAAATACTCGTGACACACCATTTTGATGCCGTCAGGAACTCTTTCTCTTTCCTTTCTAAGCTTCTTGAAGTGGTATGGAATATGACGCTTCATATTATCTAGCTAAAAAAAATCCAAAGAAAAGGAATGAGAATCGTCAATTCTAATGGAACCAATCATCAGGGCCACAGAGAGAATTTAGGGGGCCCGGGGCAAACGACAAAGAGGAGGCCCCTTACGAGCGAAGCCAGCAGAAAATTTTTAGTGTCTAGAAATAAACTTTGGAAAATGACTGTTGGTTTAATTTAGGAGGCCCCCCAGACCTTGAAGCATTGGGTGTTATGAGGCCCTTTGGACCTTAAAGCCCTGGGGCAATTTGCTCCCTGCCCCCTCTTGGTAGACCTGCTAATCATACACCTGGCAACATGAAAGGAACGGAGCTACCAACAACTGCAAATCTTAAACGAAGGATCAAAGCCAGAATGAGACAATATTGTAATTCTAAAATTTGTATGTACAGCCAGGACTTTTAGTATGTATCTTGTCGACATTATTTCGTAGAAGTCGTTGTAAATTATTTTGTACCTAGTTAGTATTAATTAGTTTCTAGCAAGTATTGAAAGCCAACTTTAAAAATGAGAATGTGATTGTTATTGAGATCATGATTAAGAGTGTGATTATGATTACGATTGCGATAGTGACTGGTTATGATTGAAATTATGGTTAAGATTGTGATTAAGACTTTGATTGTGATTAAGACTTTGATTGTGATTGAAATTATGGTTAAGATTGTGATTAAGACATTGACTATGATTGAGATTGTGATTAAGAGTGTGATTAAGACTTTTATTGTGATTGAGATTATGGCTAAGATTGTGATTGAGACTTCGATTATGATTGAGATTATGATGAAGATTGTGGTTGAGACTTTATGATTTTGACTAAGATCGTAGCCTTAAGCAGTTAGAAAAAAGCAAGTGCTGCAAAAGGATTGTATTTCCAAAGAGAGTTAAAAAAACAATAAATTTTTCCCTTTCAAATCAAAGTCCATCAACTATCTAGATGGAAGTGCGACCTGAATTACAGAATAAGAATATTCTTCCATTTTATGTAAATGGTCTATATACCTCTATTGACAAAACAGCATTGTGATAGAACAATCCTCTGATCGCAGCTCGTAAAGCAGTCAAATGGTACACAATCAGTGGAAAAGAAGAGGGGGTACGGGGAGGCGCAGTCCCTGGCTGTGACTTCAGAGGGCAGCAACCCTCCAAATCTGTAATTTTTTTTAAGAAATGAGCTTAGATGAATCATTATCCTATGGGAAAAAGCTATTCTAAGTTTAAAATGCTATCGAAAAATTGTTAGTTCACAAGAATTAGGGTATTAAAGATACGTTGCTTACTGGAGAACATTATCATTTTCCTATATAACTACGTAGATTGAACTATAGTTTCTTATAAAGATTCGTATTAGAAAAGAGCCCCCCCCCCCCAGCTATTAATTTACTTCTACACCACTGCACACGATGCCAAAAGAAGTAGGCATTAGAGCTAACAGCACGGAACCACTTGATTCGTTAAGGATAAGGAAGCAGAAGTCTGCACTACTTTAGGTACTATCAAGCGACGTGGGGGTAAAGTCATTCATACGTAACAAGAGAAACAAATTCGGATGCTGAGATTTTGTCTAAAAAATAGTTAAGCTTAGCCTTACCCTCTCTGAAATGTAGTCGCAAATTTTGCAATGAAAGTGCCTCTTCTTCAAATTTCTACATGCCTCCAAGCAGTCGTAGTAGCATTTAACGGGATCTTTAATGGAATGAAGGTAGAGCGCTGTTATTCCAGTTCAAAACAATTTGATAATCTTTTGGCAATCTTGCTGACGGTCCGTTCTTGAGACCTAAGCATCACAACACAGCCCACAAAGAATGACCAGTGAATGGTGTTAACAATGTTTCTAAATTATTCCGCAGGTGAATTTAAGGGCATTCCAACGGACTGTGATATCATAAATGTGTCGGTACAAAAACATCTTTTGCAGGTGCTAAGTCAAGAAACGCTTATGAAGTTCTACATGCAAAACTGAATTTGTGTGTGAATCGTTGCACAACATAAATTGCGCACATGAATTGCATCAATAGCAGCATTTGAACATTGTGGAAAAATATTTTTTACTGACCTAGCAAGCACCATTTTACGCAGCTTGTTTCACAGACTCTATGATCGAGTTGTGTCATAATATCTTCATTTTCTAACAGGCCAATAGAGCCTTTGAGTAAAAAGCAGATTTTGATTCGCTTGACCCTACTAACACCGGGCAAATACTCTCACCTTTAAAAAGGGATTGAGAACAACAACAATTTGAATTGAATAATTGATTATTTCAATATTTTATGATCCAATTTTCTACCAACAAACTAATGGACTATATGCTGACAATCCTACCACCTCAAATTTTAAGCAACCTGTTCCAATAATCAGCCTCATAATCAGTATCATAATCAGCCTCATAATCCTATTTGGCTTACGAAAAACCATATTCCAGTTCAATTGACTAGATAACTATCATAAAGCTTGACCATGGCTATTTTAACTAATTTTCTGCTTTAGTTTCAATCAACAGTTAAAGCCTAACACAAGTCATGATGACATTGTGGCACGGACTGGTGTATGGTAATGTAACGGTTGCTTCCAGGAAACCATCTGATAAATATTCTCATAGATAAACCAATTCGAATTTTCTTTCAATTTTGAGTCAGTAGCTTTCATGACAAAATATTCAACCGCGTATGTAGGTCAACATAACCAAAGCGATTCAATATCCCAAGTTTAGCAGACTAAATGATTTTTCTTCGAAACCTTTATCGAATAACATGAACTGACACGGGTGCCTAAATCATTGATCAATTTTGAGACTGGAGCCAGATGAAGAAGCAAATACGCTTTATGTATTTGCTGTTGACCATAGAGAAGATAAATTCTTTCCCAACTAAATAGGATATAACTCATCATATACTGTTGGTATCCCGGCCTTTCTAATGCCACGGACCGCTCAACGTTTGGCAGTAAAGTTTAAAGTAGGAACACCTTGTATACAGATCATACCCTTTACCACGACCATTTGCATTTGTGATAACAATGTGTCCTTCCCTGTTGTGTATATGCAATGTAAAACTGGAGGAAGGCAAAAATAGTAGCAAACGAAGATAATATACTGCTAAATTACCACACCTTATAATCATTTTCTACTAAACACTGTCAAGTCCAAGCCAAGAAAGGAATTCATTCAACCCACTATATGCTCACTTCAGAGGAGCAGAGTTCCCTTACACTTCTCTTAATTTTAACACGGCGGGCATTTACTATGGCACGTTGAGGGATCCAGGTGAGTAAAACCCGCTTTCGGGTGTTTACATGAACAGTCTTGCTAATTGGGACAAAATTGTAACGGTTCTACAAGCTCTGCTAACAAAATCGAACTATAGAAATATAGATGTCGATTTTGCGGATTTTTCAGTTATTCCAAGCACTTTCGTGAAAACAAAATTTATTTATATTTTATCAAATCCGTGTACTAATTACAGCTTAGCCCGGCTTCCAGGGCAAAATTCGATCCAAAAATAGCTACAATATGCAACAAACTTGTAAAGTAACTGCAGTCAAGATGGCTCACGTATAGACAAGAAAGCAATACAAGAAAACGGATTTTAGATGGAATATATACAATAAAGATAGCTAATACAACAAGCGTAAATGAATAATAATGAAGTAAATTCTCCTTTCTATAATGAATATTCCTCGATCAAATAATATCATCTAAATTTTATCTTATATTGATTTCATCATTAAAATAATCAACAAGTGTCAGAAAAACCATCAACAATGAAGACGAGGGAAACTGGTTTGAGGTGACTAGGGGATAAAATAGCATCAAATTAGCCTGTAGGGAAGCCAAGTCTGAGTAGCCCCTACGATGCAGGGAATTTCATTGCCCTCTTGTAAGCAAGGCTAGGTAGTTTCGTTCTAAATTTTATGTATGAGATGTTAACTATAAATTTGTTGGATTTTTTCTTGTTTCAACTAGTACCATTGCAAAATAGAAGAGATAACCTAGCACAGAGCCCAAGCAACTTTATTGATTGGTTGTTCATAAATTTTTGAAACTTCATATACAATACTTCAAATAACTACGATACAACTTTGAAATAAGCTACATACAACACATTCTATGCCGTATTTATTAAAACCATGTTAATTTGTGGCTATTTCAAGTAAATATGGAAATACTATTATTCTGTTTTTTATGTAAGAGAAACCAGCTGTGTTCGCGTGAATAACGGTAAATTTATGCACGATACACAGATCTGTATCCATTGTGGTTATCTTGACTTAGTATTCGTCTTAACGTCATTGAAGAATTCAGCAAAACACGGAAAGAACAGTTGTATTTGTAAGTCGTAGGTTTATCAAATACGGCCACGATTCAGAGATTCGATAATTAAGGGTATTGTTACATGTTACAATGCCAATATCATCTATGACAATTTTACTTACGCAAAGCCTCTATCTCGTGTACAAACTATCACGAAAACATGTACAAACTAAGTACTGTAAAATGTGTGCAGAACTCATAACCCTTTAAAACGTATTCTGACTTCTAGAAATCTTAAGATCATGAAGATAACGCTTTTTTAAAGTTAAATTCTTTAATGATCATCTGAGTAAATCGCCACCTCTCCCATCCTCAATCTTCCATATCCCCCTATACCCTCTCCTTGCCCCCTATACTAGCCCCTTTCTCCCTTTTAATACATCCTTTCTCCTTTTAAACTACTTTATCTTTCCCTCTGTTCTCTCCTCTTTCCTTTTCTCTAGACTTTCTCTTGTAGTCTTCCAGGAAAAATCATATTTTGGTTTCGTTGCTGAGCAGAAAGCAAGCACATAGTCGAAGGCATGTCCATGTCTTCCAAATACTAATGAGTACATTTTTGGAAAAGTGTGAAATTTGGAAGAAATCTTGAGTGAAAACTAAGGCCTATTTTATCAAAACCATGATTTTAGATAATTCGTTAAATACACGGTTTTTCATAAGAATGTATTTCTCGGTCCAGTGCTGGGAGCATTCCTGACGGTTTCACCATTCCAGTATCAAAACTTTCTTAAGACTTTCTCAACAAACTTTTTTGAGTTTCAATATTTTGCTCGTGCACACTAATTAGTGGAAGGTGAAAAAGCACCATGCACACTTGAAATGAGGAAACATCTTAGCAAACAACAGAATGTTCAATTCTTAGAGATGGCAGCCATCATAATATACTTAACATTTTGCACACAGGTAAATCGAATTTTAAATATATATATATACACTTAAAAACTTTCCCACTTCTTAAGAATCCAGTACTGAGTACTACTTTCTTATAAACCATTTTCTTATAAAAAAGACGTGTATTCTAACTTAAGTTGTGAACCAAGGACATAATTTAGAAGCACATAATTTAGTAACTCTTAAATCATCTTTATTTAGAGTTTAAAAGGCAGTGCAGGCATTCATAAACAACTATACATTTGAATTAGCATATAGCCAACGGTACATCCATACATGAATGCCGAGATAATTTTATGCTATACATGGAGAAAACATCTTTGCAAACATGACAGTTGAATATTCTCAAGCGCATGTGTTGTGCAAGCAGATCTCATTAATCGTAATAATAATTAGTTACCTTGGCCTCTACTTGACGGTTTTGGTACTGGTGGTGATACTGACCTTGTTGGAAAAGGCACATCGCCACTAGCTGGCCTAGAACGATTACTACTTAAAGACTCTGGAGTCCTTGGGATCTTCGGCTTTGCTTGAAATGGATCCACCCTAAATGCGAAAAGAAGATAGATATGTAGATACACGTTTTTTAATTTATAAAAAAATAGTTTATAAGAAGTAGTTCTCGACTATTCACAAAATTAACAAAGTTCAGTACTGAACTTATGAGACCTAAATGCATGTGAATTTAAACTTGATTTATCTGTGTATAAAATGTCCTGTAGGTTATGTTGGCTGTCCACTAGCAGTTAAAATTACGTTATTTAATAAGATTTATTATCGTTTTAGGTGTACATCGAAAAATAATAATAATAACCACTTTCCTCTAATGCATATGCGTAAAACATCGAAACTAAAAAATTTTTGCTAAGAAAACTTTAAGAAAGTTTTGCTACTGGAATCATGCAAATGTTAAGAGAGTTTCAGTAGTGGGTCGAAAAGACTTTCTTATAAAATAAAACAAAGAGTATATGTCTCATTAAAGTGGGTATCACAATTTTTTGTGCTAAGGCGTGCACCAGGAATAATGGTTGGAACGAATCCATTAGAGCAGTGCTTCCCTGCCTTTTTCTTGCTGCCCCCCATTGGCTACAATGCAATGAAAGCAACCCCCCTCACCAAATTAAACGGACACTGCATATGTATGGACCAGCACAGGCGTCAAATCTTGACTGGCTAAGGAAGGAATCACAATCGAAGGATTCCTGCCCATGATTTTGCAAGAATTCGTTCGAGAAGCTTGTTTTGGTTGTAAATAGTGTACTTTCTTTGCTAAAAAAACTGACAACAGATGGTTTCCATTTGAATATAAGTAAGACACCATTTCGTTTTTCTTCTTTAGATGGTTGCTCTTTTTGTCGTCGTAATTATATTCAAATTTCAAATATGTATAGTTTCCAATAATCGAAAAATATTCTAACAAAGATGGATGGCTTGTAATGCCCATACCTTTTGATCTACGCAAGAACAAAATTGCTTCTCCTGAAAATGTAAATTGAAGCCTTCTGAACATGCTTGCAAAATATTTTTCAATTATTGGAAACAGTATGTTAGCAGCTTTTTCGCAAGAGTTGACTCCTATGCTGTATAAACCAAAACTAGCTGGCATCCTCAATATGTGTTGCGATCGATGATGCTAGCTTCCAAAGTAATAAAGCGATGTCTAATGATGCCAGCTCTGACACTCACAAAAAGTTATTGAAGTTACGTCCCTGGGGGGGGGAGAGATCCCCAGGTTTGAAAATACTGCACTACAAGCTTTTTTTATAAGGAACCGATTTATAAGGAACCTACATGTAGAAGGCCAAAATATTTAAAGAACTTATACTACTAAAAGCGAAATCCCTAACGAACTTGTCGATTTGAAAGATTTTTATAACTGCAAGCATCAAGAACTAAAAAAGATTGGCATACAGGTGAAATAATGTGGTACAACACCAAGCTAGCTGAACATCGAGTTTTGTATGAAGATTCGAGCGAAGATTATATCACATTGGATGGCATTAATGGAATAGACATGATATTCATCGATTAAAATTTCACTTTTGAATTTGTAAAACTTTATTCCTACCTTCTTGTGCTTTTGCTCCTCAGTTCTAGCCGCAAGTAAAGGAAAAATTCAAAATTTTATGTTTTTCCTTTTTCTGTACTATTTTTATGGCACTTGATGTGCAGTGAAAATTGAGGAACTATTAAGGAACTTTTGGTACTACAATTTTCTAATTTGAGGTCTACAAATAATGGACTTTTAGAACTAGGCCTTGAGGTAGGTACCTTATAAAAAAAAGCGTGTAGAGCCTGTTCAGTAATTTTCCCGAACAACAACAACACTTTTTAGTAAGACGCTACTACTCAAATATGCTGCAGACGCGCCTTTCAATGAAGAGGAAAATATAATTTAGGAAATCAATTCAGTTTAAAGCAAACTGAAACAGTATTTTATTACCGCACAAAAAGTACTGTGAAATTTGATATCATTCGATTTCGGTGAAAAGTCCTTTGAAAGCAGGTTCAAAAGAACCTACATACACAGGAATTTTACACAAATTATATAGTTATAATGCACAGTATTTCAGCATGACCTGATTCCAAAAATATAACATGGCATTTACACTTCGAACGCTGTTTAGACCATTCTTATTGTGAGAGAATCATTGGTACAACTGTAAGTGCTGGATTGCAGTTACTGCTGGGTAAAAATATAGAAAATGAATCGGGATTATGGAGATATCTTAGAAACAGAGGAACGTGGAAGTAGCAATTCTGTGAGTAGGAGCTTTCTCAAATGATGAAGGGAAAAGGAGAACCTTATGCATAACATCCATGCACGCTCTCTCTTTTTATACGAGTGAAGTTAATAAGAATATTGAGGCTCAGAATTGCTGAAATCTAAGAATAATTTAAGAATAATGCAAGACTTAAGTTTCATCAAGACTTAGAACTTTTGTGTGTTTGAGCTATAGTACTGCTTGAAGATGAAAGTTTTCACTATCTATAAAATATATGCTATTCTGCTCCACGGTTATCTTGCTTTATGATAAAGCAAGACATTAATAAAGATTTGAATATAATCCTTTCATTTTCAGACGTAGTTATACCTTCGATATTTAAGAATAATTTAAGAACAATCCACGGCTCAAGGCTGAAAAGAATTAAAAATACTGAGGCTCTGCGAACAGTCAGGTATCTTATCAAAAACGTGTGTAGCACATTAAAGAGCACTTGCTCTTTTATGCAATATGGTGAATGTCACACCGTAAATCTTCTAATTAGCCCCCCTGAGGGCTTATTTATTTTTTTGATTTTTGCATGGGGCTTATTCGAGGGGGCTTAAAAAACTTTCTTGGTTTTTGTTTTGGTCATGTTTTAGTTGAAACTTTTCTACTAGTGACCTATTTCTTCGATGCTACACTTACAGGCAATATGATGTTATTTAAAGGGCAGGCAAATGTTTGCTAATTAATCGCTCCTTTGTCTTTCCTAGCTCTGTAAAGTACTAACAGACTCTCAAGTAGGTACGGTCACATGCTTGGGTGGGGCTTATTCAAGGGGGCTTATTAACAATTTGTAGCTCATGGGTGGGGGGCTTATTCAAAAGAGGAGACTAATTCAGAGAGTTACGGTACATTGGATCTTCATTTGCTTATTACTCGTTTGGGACTTTTAGAAAATCCTCCCTTATGGCCAGCTTTGACTTAAAGCTGATCTGCATTGATGTCCAGCTCTAAGACAACCCTGACCATATGGGAAGGAGATCTACAGTACCAAACGTGCAACAAGCAAAGGCAACGCCATTTATCTGTTAATTGGTTAGAGAAACTTCAAATTAATGAATAGCTCATATAATTATAAACATATTACTGCCATTGACAAAATAAGCTAGTCACGTTCTTGGCACTAGCCACAAAATCTTTATGTCAATAGCTGCACGATAACGGACACTGTAATTCAAAGTTTCTTGGCAAACGCGTAAATCTAATTCTAGCGTATAGATCAAATAATTTGTTTTCCATTCCATATTGAGAGAACCGCTTGATACCGTCTAAAAATTGCTGAAAACCACACGTACATTATGCAAAAGCTAACAGCTGTATCATCTGTCACTTGAATTACTTGAAAATGTTTAATTATGCCTAATATTCATGAATGGAAATACAATTTGATGTTGACAAATTGTGGGTCAGCTTGTTTGTTCTGTCTAATAGAACCTCAGAAATTGCTATTTAATTCACTGTACACATTCGGGATTGAAAACTTACGAAACGCAACAAAAGTCGGCGAGATAATTGTTAAAGAATTTTGCAGGGCAGGGGTGGCGCTAGAGACCTAAACAAGGTGTGACGACAAGGCTAGACGAGCATAAGTGCCGATGAATTAAAAAATATTGCTGATGAACCATTCCATTACATTGCACAGTCTCTTGACTATATAAAGTGGAAACTCGAGTCTTCATTTCAACATAAAGTTGTGTTGAAAAATTTTATCCAAGTCCATTACATTTATAACTTCACTGGATGATGGCTTTAAACAGCAAGCTATGACCAAAATTCACATATACCAGCACTTACGAGGAAGGTAGGAACGAAAGAACAAATAGAGAATACATAAGTTGACTTATATAAGCCATGAAAGCTGTTTAAACTTTAGCATTAACATCGAATCAAATTATCCATACGTTTTCTAATATATTCAGTATGTTCTAATCAGTATAATTATCTGTGTAGGTACGCTGACTCTTGCCTCAAACAAGGCATATATGTATGTTCCATTGTTTATGAAAAATGACAAAATGTTTGTGAAGGATATCGGCTGGGAGCTACACACTCAACAATCCCTAAAGGCCCAAAATTCTATCAATTACCTACATCTTTTGAGTACAAGGATATGAGGAGTTACTGTCCACTATTCTAGAATATAGAAAACGTAAAACAGATTTTGGGGGGGGGATTATGTCAATACGATCAACTGCTGGCCAATAAGTACTTTTGCAAAAATTAATCAATAAACCATAGCTTGATAAAGGTGTTGAATTTAATACCAAGGGACATAAATTCGTAAAAAAATCAATTTATTCCCTTAGGAAAGCCTAGCGTGCTTAAAGTGTAGGGAAAATTCTAAACGGAAAAAATGCCCCCAAAAGAAAGGCAAAATCTCTTAAACTGGTCCTCCGAAAAGCTTATGAAATGAGTTTTTGTCTTTTTCTTGCGTTTATGGATGCCACTATATTGGTTGTTCAACTATCGAGAATACATGACAAAAATTTCTGCCCATAAACCTATGTGGTAATAAGAAAACTAAATGTGGTGATAAAGCGGGTAGGTAAGTAGTAAGTGTGCAAACCATCAAGGGGAATTGAAAATATACGTTAACTAAACATAACTGTTAGAATGAAAAGGGATGTATTAAAGAATGAAAAAAATGCTTTACGAGGTAGGGTCCCGAGCTGTAAGGGATCGTTCAATAAATGCATAGCGATAAAATTGGCAGTTCTGACTCCCTAACCCGCACCTCGTTTCGCAACAATACACCGTTAGATCCCCTTCGTTATGTAACAACTAAGTAGCGTTTCCGCCTCTCCTCCCCAGTGACATTGTTTCCCATCGAATAGAGAGTAACATGTCTTCGCCATATACTTCGCATGTCTAATTTGGAGAAGGGCATTTAGTTCCTAAAGCAGCCTTCTTTTCATTTAATTTTCACCTTGCTGTAATAAGATAAGGAGACAGCCCTTCGGCTGCAGCTAATTTTCAGCAGGTTTTTACTGGTAGATAATAAAATTAAAAATAAAATAATATAAAGGCATACACACAAATCCATAGAAATCAAATTCAATTAAAAAATAGTTTTAAAATCTTAGACGAATTATGGAGGATGTCTGTCTTGCTTGCTTTGGTAAACTATTTCAAACTTTAGCGTCTCTATATGAGAAATATTTCTGTCCATAAACCTAGTGGACAAATAGCCCCCATTCAATATAAATTGCATATATATGTTTTGTTCTTCTGTTCAAGTTTTCTTATTTTTCATCAATAAGTAATACGATTACTTTTGACCAGCCTACCCCCATATTTGATGTAGGGTTTCATAACAAAAATCATCAAGAAAACCACCATCTTGTGGCACTTGCTCGTGGAGAAACTCTGTTGCACCCACTAGCATAGCTAATTACAAGAACTTATTCCATTTCATTGACAGATTACTAAAAATGATAACAAATTTTAACTTTCTAAATGCAAATATAGTGGAAATATAAATGCGAAACCGCCGAGGAGGCATCGAACTGGTTTTCAGTACTACCCGAAAAGATTTCATCAGGTTTCATGAAAGGGGGAATCAACTGGGTCGTAAACAAATCGTTACATAAGTGGTGAACGCAATTTGAAGCATCCTACTTCAAGAGCTATGGGTCCTAAAAGGTCCTCCACATAATCTTAATACTGCGTGCATTTTTCATTCGCACGTGCTTACTAAATTCCTAAGAACCCTACGTGTTTCCATTACGCATCCATTAAATCGTGCTATGTGCCTTCCAAAAAGAGCATTTTAAGGACAAAACACCAAGGTAGCACTAAACATTTCAGTCATAGTAAACATTTCACGAATTTGGAGAACGAGAATATTAAATTGACATAAAGAAGCCAAAAAATTAGGAAGTGCATTCCAATAGCAAATTCATAAGGCAAGAACTCTAACCATCGTTTAAAAGTAATTTATTTACTGCTGGGAAGTTTAAAGTTTCAGTTGAAAATTATGAACACAATAATGACATTTACGGCAAAAAAATGAAAGCCAAGTTTCACTTTCATGAGCCGATGGAGAGTACTTGCTTTTCATGGCTGATTCCACAATACTGACTAATAAACACGCGCTGAATTCTGCAGCCGGCACAAGCAATAAGTGATGACATTTGTTCGTAATATGGTATTTATAGTAAATGTATGAATTGAAAAATGCTTGAATTTAGTTTGGAATGCGCAATTAACACTCACGATCCATCAATGCCGAAAAGGTCATCCTGTAACTCCTTGCTCACTGCGTCGCATTCGGCAATTTCTATATCTCCGGTATCATCCATTTTTATGAATTAAATCCGAAAAAACTTGCTGTTCAGACATTCCTTACTCATAACCTAAGTGAAGTGTGCATAACGTCGCTTCTCAATCTTGCACGTTGGATATATTTCGCATGGTTGAGCGCAAAACAATTGCAATTGTTCAACATTGAAAACGTACATTGCAGTTCGAAAGCTCATTATGCATAAATTATTGTGTGGTGAAAAACTTTTCTCCTATTAACCAGATTACAATTCACTACGTTCGCCAAAACATTAAAATTCATGCAGTAATTCCCCCCGTTACTAGGGAATGGATACCAAGAAACTATGTATACTTCAATAAAGCAATTCCAGGGGGAATACTCAAGTAAATTGAGCTCATCTGTGCATGGAAGGCAGGTTCTAAGGTCTGAGGAGGTTCTTTTGACCAAGATATCAAAATGAACTATTAGAAGGATAGCAATGTGAAGGATAGTAACTGAAAATAGGAGAAAAATGAAAGAAAAGCTAGTGAGGAAAACATGAGCCAACGTAACGTTCGGGGGCTTTTCATTAATTGTTATTTACTGTATGACAATTCACTTATATATCCTAGTAATTGAATTCGTTCATTGCATTTTCGCCCGTTAATTACGCAGGTTTCAGGTGCTCATGTACAGTTTTTAACAACATGAATCCTTACTAAAGCCATATTTTATACTCAACAGATTCTGCTTCACTCTTCTATACACATTGTATGGGAAACTCAATTGCTAAAATATTCAGATCAGCGTAAAGTGGTAACGGGTAGCTCTCTAATGTAAAAAAGTTTCAAAGCATGCAAGCATGTGCTGCCATTCCCAAGGTTAGTAGGATATGAAATTCAGACTAGAATAATGGGCCAAGAAAACCTTTAATATTAGGTCCCGAATAAGCGGAGTCCTAACAAGCGGGAGTTGGAAAATTCCTGAAGATGAAATGCACTCCTTTTTTTAAATTCATATTTTATTCACTTTTTTACACAAAAATGCTAGCCATACTTTGTTCAGGCAGCTTACAAATGGCTACTTGTGGTTTGCAAAGCACTAAAGGCAAAAAGAAAGAAAATGGAGACAAATAAAATTAACAATAATAAGTTTATAAATAAGAATAACGTCTATAATAATATTGAGGCTTAAAATCGCTTTTTAAGAACATTGCGAGGCTCAAGCTTCATCTAGACATAGGAAACTTTTAGCATCCTAGTCACAATACTGCCTTCAAGATGTCCTTTTGCATTATTTGTACAAAATTTAAACTCTTGCTTAGTCTTATGATGTAGTAAAACACTAATAAAAATTGGAACATATTCCACACATTTTTAGGCGAAGTTACACCTTTGGTACTTAAGAATAATTCAAAAATAAATATAGGCTCAAAATCAGAAAACCTAAGAATATCGAGACTCGGCAAAAAGTTCTGTATTCTTCTAAAAAAGAGTGTAAGCGGAGGGACGGAATAAGCGGAGGGACGGAATAAGCGGAGGGACGGAATAAGCGGAGGGACGGAATACGCAGAGGGACGGAATAAGAGGAGGAACGGAATAAGCGGACGGGCGGAATAAGCGGGGATGGAAGTTTGGCCTGACTATGCATCACTTAGCATTGATACAAAAAACCTCAATAAATGTCATTGCAAGCAATTGCTTTTTGGAATATTGCCTCATATATTTCATTCATTATTTAGGCAGCTCAGCCACATCACCAACTTTCTTGCCAATTTCTTCTAGGAGAAGTGAAAATTTAATATGCAGGAGGCCCTAACAAAGGAGGATACTTTTTCGGGATCTAAGAGCAAGAGTTAAATTGCTTTCAAGAAACTAGAGTGTAATAGCATTAGACGCAGTACTCTTTCATTCTAAGCCACTGCGGAGTAGGCTGGGCTGCGGTATTCAAGTACGAACAGAACAGATTTATATACATATAATATAGAATCCTACAAGCATTTTTTGCCTTTCCATTTGAGGTAGTGTCCACCTAATGCGTTTTCGTATGAAAACGCATATATTTAGATGCATCTAAGTCTATCTAAATGCATCTAAAGTGCAAAACGCATCTAATTGCATGCGTTTTCATACGAAAACTGTGGACGCTACCTGGGAACATGAGACAACGTCTAAGAGGTGTTTTCGATAAAATAAATAAAATCGATAAAATCTGCAATGAAAATAAATTTCATGGAACTACGCACATTCTATCTAGCAGCATTGAAAAAGAGCATTAAAACGAGGAACAATATTTGGCTTGGCTCACATATTTCAAAGTCATTAAAGCCCAGTCATACTTGAATAAGAGAAATGAAACCATTAGAAATGACAAAGTGTGTAAATCAAAGAAACTAATTGGTCAAGAAGTGTATGAGGAGAAGGATCCAGGTGCAAAGACAAATATTTTCAATATATATGGCTTGATTAGATATAAGTGATTCCAGTGGAATACATTCAATCCCTTGCAAAAATCTGTGACTTTTGGAATCTTGTTTTTTGTGGCCATTGCAATTTTGCTGTTTTAGTGACCGCTCCAATAACCACTGTAAAGGGTATTTCAAAAAAAAATTATAACTGCACATAAAATCCAGCGATGCTGTGCTGAAGAATTCAATTCTGCTTGCAAATGGGATAGAACTCCCTGCTTTGAGCGAAAACGGGGTAGATAAATGTTTCTACATCCAACAATTCCATTTCTGGTTTTGTTTTGCCTATCAGTTCATATCTAAAGCTACCATTTTTACTGTTATTTACTTTATTACATCCATGGGCCACTAAATCCACGCTTTTTTTATAAGGAACATCCCTCAAGGCCTAGTTCTAAAAGTTCCTTATTTGTAGACCTCAAATCAGCCAATTGCAGAACCAAAAGTTCCTTAATAGTTCCTTAATTTTCGCTGCACATCAAGTGCCATAAAAATAGTACAGAAACAGGAAAAACATAAAATTTTGAATTTTTTCTTTACTTGTGGCTAGAACTGAGGAGCAAAAAGATAAACAAGGTAGGAACAAAGTTTTACAAATTCAAAAGTGAAATGTTAATCAATGAATATCATATCTATTCCATTAATGTCATCCAATGTGATATAATCTTCGCTTGAATCTTCATACAGAACTCGATATTCAGCCTGATTAGTGTTGTAACACATTATTTCACCTGTATGCCAATCTTTTTTAGTTCTTGATGCTTTCAGTTATAAAAATCTTTCAAATCGAAAAGTTCGTTAGGGATTTCGTTTTTAGTAGTTTAAGTTCTTTAAATATTTTGGCCTTCTACATGTAGGTTCCTTATAAATCGGTTCCTTATAAAAAGCGTGTAACAAATTCTTGAGAGGCACAGCTTTTTTCACTAGAACTGCAGAAACTTTTTCAGAACTGCACACTCTGTGTGGACTGCACGTTAAAAAACGCCCTACCACTGTAGGATTCGCTATAGTTATAGTTGCACAAAAATTGGAATTAGTTCAGTAACTACTCTTGCAGTGGTATGTCTGCTTCCAAGACTCTGGAAAACTGAGTTTTACAAATATCCGACAAATCTCACAATACGTACAGCAATGCGGATCTTTACACAAAGAAGTCTAAAAGCACATGACGATACGTTGTAGATACGAAAACAAAAGACACAGTTGAATGATATCCTATGACTCAGAAAGGAAATGTTTTCAAATTTCATAATTTGAATGCTCCTAGCTTACTCATACACGTTTTTTCATAAGAAAAAGTTTACAAGAAAGTGAGGCTTAAATTGCCAACAGCTTTTAAGCTTAAAAGAAAATCTTAAGACAATCACAAAGCTCGAAAAAATGTAATCCATTTTAGTCAGTTTATTTCAGTAAAGGCTAAGAAAGTGTTAAGAAAATCTCAGGCACAATTTCAGCAAAAATTAAGAAAATTGAGGCTTAGGCAAAATGATTGTTTACGTATAAAAAAGGCGTGTAATGAGCCACTCCTGACGAAAGCATCTTCCATTGCATTAGGCACGTAACTGCAGGGGGCACGGAGGAATTCAAAGCTAGAATTTCCAAGTTGTTGAAATGAAAATGCAAGAGCTTCATTTGTATAAATATTCGCCCAATTATCTAATGTTAAATTTTCCCCAAATCTTAAGAACTATTCTCCTATCAGCATCACTTTTTGTACATTTTCCTTCTATTAAACATTTATTTTCTTTGTTGACTTTTAGTCTTACGAGCTTACTTAATTTTCCAAGTATTTTATACAGTCTCAAGTGAATATGATTTGATTTGAAATTAGCAAGAAGCTGAAGTAGTGTTATCTACATCAGTGTAAGCACATCGTGGACAAAATAGTAATTTTCAAAGCAATTTCAACCATCTTTAGAGTATTGGACATCACAGCTGTAGCCCTTCTTCGTGGGAGCGAAACCGTCATGTGGCAGCACCTTAATATATCTACAAAACATGCCCTTGTAAGAAAGTTTCTCACTCATTGGCGACAGGGGTGTGCCGATAGGGGGCGCAGGGGGCGTCGCGCCCCCAATATTTGTAAGTTTATAAGAAAGTTGGTCAAATGTTAGCCAGGCAGCCAAGAGGGTTGGCCACAGTATTTTCTGTGACCTTATTTCTTTTTTTAGTAACAATTTAGTAACAATAGTTGGTCAAGTGGTCAGAACGCCCCCCCCCCAACAGAAGGTGTCTCGGCACATCACTGATTGGCGAGTAAATAAATCCAAATTTACAGCATACAATGTAAGAATTTCATATGTTACTATCTATTAGAAGAATTAGAAATAAATATTGTTGGTATACTCATTGCAATAGAAAAAGCTTTGAGAATAGACAAATGAAATTTAGGAGCTTCAGAATACGTTCACAGTTTTCAGAAGAGTTA
Organism: Cassiopea xamachana; assembly: GCA_900291935.2. Taxonomy (NCBI): domain Eukaryota; kingdom Metazoa; phylum Cnidaria; class Scyphozoa; order Rhizostomeae; family Cassiopeidae; genus Cassiopea; species Cassiopea xamachana. Next base: position 19,099,740 of record OLMO02000009.1, on the reverse strand, counting down.
AAAATTAAAGATGTCTATTCGATTGCCTGATTAAATATTGTTAAGAATCGGTTAGAATGTTAATTGCTGTAGAAAAGGTTTTGAAAATAAGACAAAAGTGAGTTTATTGATAGGATCGTGGATGATTTAAATATTGAAATATTTCTTCGAAAGCGCGGCTGTATTATCAGAAGAAGGGCCACGACAAAAACCATTGTAATTTCTTTTATTGCGACATAACCAGAATGCAAGAAGAAATATTGTTTATGAACGTTTCGAGACAAGTTCGAATAAATTTTGACATTCTGGGTTAAAAACAAGACAAAAGCAATTCTAGATTCAAAAAGAACAGAAGAAATTATACAAAGCAAGGCTAAATATGGCCATTGCGTCATTTGCCATGCACACTCATATGGACAGAACATCGTAAACAACACATTACGTCACTAATGGTTTGATATCAAAAACAGAGCAAATGCGCACTTGGCAAATAATTTCAAGATTCATGCTCAGAATCGCTGAAATCTAGGAATAATTTAAGAATTCTGCAAGTCTTACGTCTCACCAAAACATGGAATTTTTGTGTATTTAAGTTATAATACTGCGTGTAGATTCAATTCTGCCCTATCGGTGCAATATTTGTTATTCTGCTCCAATTTTGTTTTGCTTTATGATGAAGGAAGACATGATTAAAGATTTGAACATAATCCTTTGATTTTCAGATTTATTTACCTCTTTGATATTTAAGAATAATATAAGAATACTTTAAGGATCAAAACCGAAAAAAATCGAGAACATTGAGGCTCAGCAAAGACTTAGATGTACTTATAAAGAAAGTGTGTATAAAACCTATAAAAGTAAGAGAAAGCAACATATATAATGGCGACGGTATAAGGTAAAAAATGAAGAGCACAACGCGTCACAATCATTATTCAATGAACTAGAACATTCCAATCCTTTATGAGAATTTCAAAGCCTTTACGCTCTCTCATTACGTGCTTCCTGCTTTTAAAATTCAAATTAAAAACGATGAGTCATTATCGCGAAAGCTGAGGCTTCCAGAAAAACAGCCACTGCGAAGGCTGTCATATGTGCGGTTCTAACTGGTTCTGAATCAAAATAGGCTCATTTTGTTACCAAAATAAGGTTATGGTTTTGCCAAACCTCTAAGAAGGGGTTATGAGGAAAGGCTCCGGAAAGTGCTAACTATACTACAACCCTTCGATACTGGATACAGTATATGTACGACTGCGTGAACTTAAAAAAGGAAGTTAATGGATAATTCCGCAATAAGAAGCAAGTTCCTGGATTTTCAGTTGGAACGGGAGCCAAACTAAATGTCAAAAACAATGGTGAGACTGTATTCATATTTGTTGAAAAGAGGAAAGGTAAAGTGTCGGCTTCTAAGCAGGAAGAACAGTAAAATGTGGACGATATGAATGCAAAGTTAGGAGCAAGGTACTGGAATAACAATGGGATCATGAAATTAGGGGTTTCAAACAAACGTAACAAAATTCCCACACCCCTTCGTTTCCAAGCTACTGAGCAGCTCGGAACGAGAGGGTGTGGCAACGGAGCAAGTAAATATAAGACATGGCATAATACCAAATAAATGATTGAATATTAGTGAACTAAGGGGACAAAGGAATGGTAGGAAAGACATATTTTTTAAGTAAGCACGAATAAAGAATGCCAGAATTCATCAAATAAAGAAAGAAGCGAAGCAAGAAGTCGTCTTTACAATTCTAAAGTGAGATAGCACTTCAAAAAAACATGCTGCAACAAGATACTAGCTCCCAGGCCCTTCGATAAAAAGGGTGTTGCTCTATGGTAGTGTAGAGAACTATTGATTAGTTTGCTGCAGAGGAGATTTCTAGAGGAGTTAAGGGGAGCGGAGCCCCTCTTGCAAAAATTACTGTTCAGTCAGTCCCTCCCAAAATTCTTGTATTGGCTTTGTTTTTCAAAGCTCATTCACCTTGCTTCCAAAGTTTTTGGCTACTGAGACATGTAATTACTGCTACATGGCTACTGAGACATGTGTAATTATTGATTATAATATATCATTATTAAACTATATTATCATATCCGCACCTTTGAAAATATGGACGTTGTTGCATCTAGGCTACACCCACATGACGGTGTGGTTGGATCTAGAGTCCACTTGTTAAAATTTTTGGAAATCACCACTGGTTTGCCATATGAAACGCAACAAGGCAACGAAGATCACATGAATTCATATGACAAATGAAGTGGGTGAAATGCATTAAGGTGTAAAAGTTTAATGCTCTGAAGGTAAGAAAAAATAGTTTGATCGAACTAGTATGCTTGCTTCTATTACCAATAATCATTATTCTTTCTAAAGTTTTAAGCAATATTCCATGGTTATTTATAGGCGGTAATAGGAATGGGGGTGTATTACAACACTTTTATAACATAAATTCTTCGACGCATTAAGCATTCTCTCATACCCAGTGTCTAATCAATGGGCCCACCATGGTTGGATCCAGAGGAAAATGTTTAATATTAGGGTTCCCAGGTGGCCGGAAAAGGCAACTTTGGGTGTATTTGTTATAGATAGAGTACAGAAAGAATACCAAAAATCTTATCTCAAAAGGGAAAATCTTCCCCCTTCGTCCCCATTAGTGGAGGGCAGGGGTGACCACCCCTCCGCCCTCATGCTGCAGGAGTCCTTGGTAGGCATACACTTTTCAAGAAATAGACGTTCCATACTATTAGTATTACTAACAGGATTATGAGAAAATTCAGCTAACAAACTTCTGAAACAGGAATGGATGGCTCGATGGACAGTAATAGTAATACCGTTTATAACAAAAAGAACTTATGATACATATGAACTCATAAAAGAAGGAACAGTTGAAAAGATGTGATGAATATTAAGCACTGGGATAGAGCAAGTGCTTACATTTTCCTATTAATGGAACAGTGCCCCTCCGGTAATAGGCAACAAAGCAACTATTTTGAGGCACACCTAAAAAATAGTAAGTTGGGTCACAGAACGTGAAGCTGACCTAAACGAGAGGATACTGTTCTAAAAACATAAATGAACAGCAGTCTCAATAATAGTTCCATTGCACAATTCATCAACTCAGTCTGTTGAAGTAAAACTGAAAGAGTATTCAGTTTCCTTTCGAAAATATGCCATGAAAACACTCGGGAAAATAAAGGCCACTAAGACAAGGAAACAAGTTTACAGTTCTCATCAAATGGGTGAGACACAGATGTTGCTGCTGAGCATATATCAATAAAAGGCAGTAGATGTCGAAACAGTATTTTGAGAAAAGATGAATATAAACATATATCTCCTCTATCAAAATATTATCAGCCAACTATTAATCAAAGTCAAATAATAATAATAATAACAATTTTCACTACAATCATCATCTCCAAGCCATTATGTCCTTCAACACTATCATCATAGGCATAATCATCACACCATTCTCATCATAATCACTATCATCACCATCACCATCAACATCATCATCATCACCATCATCATCATCATCATCATCATCACCATCATCATCATCATCTTCATCATCATCATCATCATCACCATCATCATCATCATCATCACCATCATCATTATCATCATCATCATC
>OLMO02000009.1:19080180-19096041 GCA_900291935.2 Cassiopea xamachana | reverse complement strand
CATCATCATCATCATCATCATCATCATCATCATCATCATCATCATCCTCATCATCATCATCACCATCATCATCATCACCATCATCATCATCATCATCATCAATCATTATCATCATCATCCAGTGTCGCTCCCAGTATTGTGTAGGGTTGTTTTTAAGGTGGTGGGGGCGTAACTACCCCTAATCTGTATGAAACTGAAAGATAGTAGGCCATGATGCAGAAGATTTGGCATCTTTTTCCGTCACTCAATATATACCGTTCACATTTCAGTAGCACTGACAGGTAGGAATTGTATAAACTATAGCATAAATTGTTTAGTGCTAACTAAAACCTACCTTCCTTTACTTTGCCTAGATCCCTGTTGAGCTTTTGGTGGAGGCATCTACAATTGAGATTAAGAACCATACGTCACAAGAAGTGTTCAATGGAACATATCGTACTCCCAGAATGTATAGGGCAATATGTAGATACTATACTATAGTACGTCGTGATTTCTGGGGAGCTCAGTTAATAACTGTAGAAGTAGAAACACACCTAAGATTAAACCACATTAGCACCAATTCCGTATTGAAAGCAGAGGTAGCGCCGGGAATTTTTTGACAAGAGGCTGAGCCTTCCGATGAGAGGGACCAAAATACGTTTAGCAGGGTACTATAGCTGCTAAAAACCCCCCGAAAAGAGTCGCTAACCATCCGACGGGAGGCTAGCATGTTCCAACGAGGGGGCTATTGCCTACTAGCCCTCACCTAGCGCCATCACTGTCTGAAACATTGGCACAGATATCGCTATGATTGCACACATACCCTAACGTTCCCTGAAATTGCTCTGCAAAGCAGAAGTTACCAATGCAGTTAGCCAGGGGTGATTTTCAGGGGGGCTTAGTGCGATGGAGCCCCTCTTGCAAAAGTCTTTGCTTAGTTTGAGGGGTACATTGATCTTGCTTGTCTTGTATTGCATCACTATGATGAATTTTCTCACTGCTACATGGCTATTGAGATCTTTCTATGGTTGGTTAAATTACACATATCTTTAAAAGAAAACACTTTATAAGCAATGTAGTACTAGACGGCCTAAAATTTTAGAACTACAAGGTAAGAGCTAAGAAACTTTAGACAAATAGCACATTGAAATTGATACTTGGTTCAACGTAAAGCTATACAACAACAATGTGAATATGACATTGCTTTAGAATTTAACTCAAGCTGACGCATTCTGCTTGTTATAGGACAAACAGTTTCTTAAATTCACGTAAGCTTTCACAGCAATTTAGTTTGCTAAATTAAGTAACGTTTAAGACACTTTTATAACTAAAAAGTGGCCAAAAATTAATAAAACTTTTAGCACTAGGGCTTGAGCTAGGTTTCTTATAAAAAAACGGGTATACCACAAAAAGGCTAAATTATCTTTAAAAATATGGGAATGCTTGCAACTAAGCCACACGCATTTTATGATATTTCTCTTTGAGCCCTCCTAGTTAAAATCTTTAGAAATCGCCCCTAAAGTTAGCTGACATGAAAGTACATAAATTTAAAATATACATACCTCTGAACTTGAAGGTTCTCTCTCTACGACAGAAACATGACAATTAATACAATTGTCTAGCAGAGGCTAGCCTTTCCATTCAAAGATAATGTGTACTAGAATCAAAAACCTTAGCACGAATATGTGGAATAGAAATTGACAGGAAAGCAGCTTATTTAGTAAATATTGTTTGTCCATCATCAAAAAATGAGTGAGGTGGCATAGTAATTAGAGCACGTGCTTCCCGTGCAGAAGGTCTACGGCTCGAGCCCGACTCGATGCACTGACTAAATGCTCAATCACTGTTCACCCAGCAGCAAATGGGTACCTAGTGGGAACACTGGGGAGATAAAGGCGGCAAGGAAAGGAACTGGCCCCCCTACCTCACATGCCGATGGCTCAGGATAAGGGACCTCTCTAACAGGCACTCCTCTACGTATGAAAGTATACGGCACTACCTCTACTTTATCATCAAAAAGCGTGCTAATTACTCTTATCATTCTACAAAGCTGTGAATAAAGTAGAATCAGCGTGACTTATTGACTGACTGCGACCAAAACGATTCCTGGAAACCTACTAGAGTTCATAAGAAACATATTCCAACAAAGTTTTTTAAAGGTAAATTTCACAAATGTCAAAGTATGGTAATCAGCACAAAAGTACAAGAATGCAATCTTTTGAACTTATCAAATGTCTAACTGCAACTATATCTACGCTCATCGAGTCAAAGCCATTGTGGAGAAATTTTATAAGATTTAGTGTGAATCATATAGCCGTAAAACAAGCAAAATCTCAGAAGTCAAACACAACCCTTGACTTTCGTAGGGTCATAAGTATCATACAACATATAATACTCATTTGGAAGATGCACAAATCTGTCTAGGAAGCTTTGTCAATAAAGCCAGACTGATAACTTACTTGTCTATGACAAGCATAGGTGAATCCAGGATATCCCATTAAAGGTGTATATCATGCAAGAAGTGAAAGCCATATCATTTAAATTATGCTAAATAATGCAATAAGAATGAATATATTATGTGTATATAGGTAGTTGATCGTGCTGAAGGTGGGTCTTTGATGTCATACAGCATATAATACTATTTTCGTTCATTCATGGATAACCTTAGCTCTTTGCATAGGGATATTTTGGTTTGCATAGTTTGCCAGATTCTTTTTCGCTACCATAAACGAAGATTCATAGCTATCTATTTCATTATGTAGTATATTCATATTTTAGTCTAGAATCATGATCCTGTTGGCAATAGGCCTGATCCATGAAATCCACAGTTTCTTTATTTCTCGGTGGTTGGAAACTCAACGCCAAAGAATGCGAAATCTATAGTGGTGTAATTACAGTCTTTTCATCTGAGATATAAATACTTGGAATGTGCAGATAATATAATAACAACTAGCGCTCTTTCATCCAATACTAATTGCTTGTCGATAACTGTGAGCTTTTCCATGTCTCTGCTACAGCGAGTAATTTTTGGAATATAATCCTACACCAGAGGTGTATCTCTCAAAAAACTCCACAGCAAAAACGCTGCCAGGTGGCTCTGTATATATATCTTCTCTTCTATAAATTCATATCAGTGATCATAATCGCAGAAATGATGTTGAAATTACTGCTATTAATTTCAATTATTAATAATTGTTAACCATCATATATAATACATCTGATGCAAATAAGATAAGGAAAACATTTAATGTGGTATTCAGGAACAGACATATAAAGCTCTACTATCTTAAACTGCTCCTCGAAAGAGCCAGAAAGAGTTAGTTGCCTAAGCCAGGTAGGGCTGAGATTCTCAAATAGTAAAGAGAAACTTTATCTAATTATGCATGGCATCTGAAATACAGCTGTAAATCCTTCTTCAAGGTAGCCATGGAATAGTTGGTCACCCTAAGAAGGTCTATTTTGCTTTTGAATGCAAAGTTCTCATGAATGATTGGGATAAAAGAAGAGTATGGAACAGTAAACTAGTACTAAGGTGCTAGTTGTGCTTGCAGGAGGTTGTGGGTACAGTCCCTTATCGCTTCACATCAAAGGCTTTTGAAATAGTATCGCTATACATCATACACCATTCTTAGTAGGAAAGCACATATTAGCAGTTGCTAAAGTCGTCCCATTGCAGGAATGCCAGTTGCGGTTACAAAGAGGTGTGGCCCAAAGCTACATAAAATAGAGCTGGGTGCTATGTATTTAAATCTTTGCTTATAACAGAATTTGGGGTATCGTGATGTAATTTGAGAATTCATACTGTGAATGTGCATCATATCATTTAGACGGTTGAGTTTCTAACAACCTACGCTGATACTGATAGCAATTGAAGTAGCAAAATGAAACAGATATGCACTGATAAAATATCCAGCTTATATGCAAACATAAGGGCTATCGCTGCAAGAAAGCTTCACTTGAACTTCAAGGTATAAGGACCTTTTTTACTATTACATGTCAATATTGAACACGTTCAAATGGAAACCAACAAAAATATGATATTTTTCTGCATAGCAGAGAGCATCTCCACACCTAAACAAAAATGCTGTTTGTGCTTAAGTCTCTACTAGCACCATAAATAAGATTGTGATGCTGGATACTGGCATCTCTCAGTTAAAAAGAGGTTCAGATGTTATGATGAAGGTTTGCTGAGGTCGATTATAGATTATTTTACAGCTACCAGAATATCTGACATCATGAAATATAGAATGGACTGATACCAGAAAAGTATCAAGCATAAAAAAAACTCATGCTAACTTACCAGTTTTCCTGGCAGCATTCCCTGATGACTGTGTTTTAGGTCGACTCTAAAAGATAAGCAGAGTTCTGAAACAATTTTGAGGAAGGAATTTGGTACCAAGTAACCTCAGCTAATTCTACATAACGCTTCTGTAATAACATACAGAATACGTCCTCCTTGATTTATGCTCTGGGTCTCGATAGATTTTCCAGAATTTTGAGCTTTAGCCTTAAAACCGACGAATAAAAATTTCTAGAAGGCAATATTCTGAAGGGCAATTTGACTTCCATTATCACCCTGCAGAAATCAATCCGTTGATTGTCCTCGTATACAAATCTACAATGCTATTCAGAATGATTACTTTTATTACTGAAAAAGGCTTGCCAAAATTTATGCACTAAGGGAAACATTTTTCTTTCAACAGTTCAAGTCTGTTTACACAGAGGCAGGAGAAAATAATGAAATTTTCTCAACATTTTTTATTGTCCCTTTGAGTGAAATTTCGAAATTGTTTAATGAAGGGTGGGGTGATTGATTGGTTTGACCAAGGCTTTATTAAACATTATTTTATGTGAATTTATTTTTATTGAAAATGCAAAGTTATTGTAAGTGTCTCTCATAGCAGGGACACGATGTATTCTGTGTTGGTTATTAGTCGTTTTTTTCTTTTTAAATTTATATAAAAAATAATGAGGAAGCAAAATTATTTATGTTTCAATTCACTACATGGTCTTCTAGCAAAGCAATATAATTTTTTGCTCATGAAACCTAATTTGATGTGATAGACTTTTTCATATTTAAACTACTATCAAAATTATCTCATTGTAGGAACGAAATAAAAAAGGGCTGAAACCCATGAGGTAGATTTGTCTAATGGGTTCCAACAGGTTCGTAGAGATCTTTAGTTTCAACTACGGATGAGTTCTGTGAATATGCACATCTGATGGTACAGGCCTAAAGAGCTAGCAGCCCAACGATCACATTTTAGTCTCAAAATGCACAGAGTCAAGTTTCAAAGCTGGAATGAAGGGTTTAAGTTCAAGAATACTCTATAAGTCAATACCATCTTCAGCAAACGTAGAACAAGGTTAGCGACAACGAGAACCAGTTTCAATAATACTTTCGACACAGTCATTACTATACTTTGAATAAAACCGTAAATAGCGGTTGAGAAAATCAGACGTTTCAGACCCATAGATCCTAGAATGGGTCTGAAATATCTGACTTTATCAACAGCTATGTATGGTTTTGTAAAATACTGTAGCGTCTATAAAAGAAACCTCTCGGTCTCTTTAAGGCACTAAAGTCAACAGTAAAAGGTTGAATACTTCTCATTAGAAAAACATTATAGCTTTCGATGCTACACATTGAATTAGGTGTCACGTGCGTCTACTTACACCTTGTGAGCCTCGTCCTGACTGAGCGGATGATCTTGAACTCCTCTCTAAAAGAAAGAAGACCGAAACATTTCCATAAGTGCCAAAATCCCTAATGCATTTAAGCAACTGGGGAATATAAAAAAGGGCACAAATAATAGATATAGTAAACACCATCAGTATTAGACTTAAAAAAATTGCACACTTGACATCGATAGACCAAATCTTGCCGTGTGGTACCGCAGCAGCAGAGAAACGAGGCGAATGCTTATCGCTATCCTTCCTGATAACCCAAGATTTTTCAAATAAACAAGGCTCTTTAGCATTGCAAGCAAATTTGCACTTTATGGAAAGCAATTGAGGTTCGAGGGAAAATTACCTTCAATAGCAGATAATTTTGGTTGCCCTCTTGGGGTCACTGGGCGCATCAGCGGCTTTTCTTCGGAAAGTACAGAGGCGGCTAAAGACATCTGTTGTGGCAATGAGAACAGAAAGATTTATGAATAAAAGCTTCAATTAAATAGTGATATCACATGAAAAAGGACAGACAATGAAGCATTTGGCATAAAGGCCTATTCACACGACAAAAGCTAACTTAAATTTAACCTAACCCGTGTTCGACCCGTTCATATGTTAGTGGCAGCTTTCTGAAGGCTTGTGAGAATCAATCCAGGGCGAGCCTGTGCTAGTTTGTAACGCACAAGCATTTCAGTTCTGGGACTATATAAAAATTCACATCCGGTATCAGCATTGCAACCTTGCAACGTACACATAGTTTGTAACCTGCTCATTCTGCGGATGTTGTAAATTTCACCTGCCGAATTTCTTTATTTTCCAAACGCCGTTCAAATCTTCAACGATATTTACCAGGCTTAAAAGCTTCATACTCAAATACTTTTCAATCTTACACGGATAATGGCAAACGTTATCTCACATGCACAAAATAATAACCTTTTGCTCAACAGCTGTTGATGTGGATAGTGAAGACAAGATCTACAAAAAAATCGATGACACTCTATTAGAGTATAAAACGTATCATTTTTTCCAAACTTTCATATTAATATATTTACTATATACAATAATACACCTCCCATATAATGGTAGTGTACCATGGGCTGGTTTTTATTATACATGACAAATAACCAAAATAATACTGATAATAGATATACAACATAACTCAAAGGTAAAATAATAAGAAAATGAATTAAATGTTCAGAAGTTCTGGGTTGTTCCATGGTTTATTTCTTTGGCAGGAAATGAAGTATGACGTCCTAATAGCAATGTTGATGGTCTTCATAATAATTCTTTTCTGTACAAGTTTGTCAAATCTTAGATCCTGAAGCAACGATAGAATTCACAATTCTCATAACAGCAAGACTGTAAAGACTTTTGAGCATGAAAAGGCTGCCAACGTAATATAATTTTCACATGTGATTGCAATTTCCATGAACAGCATAGCTGAATTCACTGCATTATGGAGGTTTGCATGAAATCTATAATTATCAATGCAATAGGGTTCATATCCAATACGCCAATCAAAATTCCCAGACCATTCCATGACTTTTCCCTGACTGATAGCAAAAAACATCCATTTTTCCCTGACCACCATTAGAAAAATAAGTAAATAAAATGGTACCAAATCGATATGCAATCTATATATGCTTGCTAGATCACTATGTTAAGTGATAAGTTCACATTTACTGACACAAATGGAACAACCACTTTATGAACAGCCATGCATGAGCTAATGAAAGTGATGTGTAGACTAAGCAATTTGTTTTCCTTAACTTGGATAAGTGTTATAGAAAATTCCCTGACTATTCCAGGTTTACCCTGCCTTTCAAAAACTGCCATATTTTCCAAGTTTTCCAGGTTCAGCATGAATCCTGTGTAATTAAAGGCATGTAGAAGGGGGGGTTGAGGGTATTGCTCCTATAGTTCACTAAGGTGGTATATACAAGTGCTTTAACGAGTGTATTTACAAACAGTGGCCCAAAAAAAGTTACACACCCCGAGGTATTTTGCCGACAGTAATTGCTCCCCTGATAATTCTCCTGTCTTGGCAATTTGAGTCTCCTCTTCGTCAAGCTCTACATCCAGAACATCACCCTCCTAAAAAAGACAAAAATGAACGTAATTTTCACCAATTTCACAAAAATTTTTGTAGACTGGACATTTATAGGGAATTATGTTGTATGTGTCAAACAAAAATGCTTACATGTATCAAAGCAATGAAATGCAATAAAAGAGTAATGTGATTAAGGAATAATGTAACTGTATTAAAGAACACTTTGAAACACAATGCCAATTTAAGAGATTCAAAAATATTCATTGATTCCATGGTTGTATGGTGAGCAATGAAATAGTTTATGTTTTATAGCAAAAGTATGAAACAGTTCAATAACAATCTGTATAGCAAATAATTGACTTAACAGGTGAATAACTGACGCAGTGATTGTAAAAATCCTCAGCTTTTCCTCAAATGAGGCATGAGAAATTACACGTGTTCAAGGGCGTAACTAGTGCAGCGGTGTAGAGAGTGTCACACCCTACAACATTCGGTTGCCTCATGGGTAAATTTAGATTCAATGACTTTCATCCATACATGACTGCATGCTGTGCTATGAGGTAGTTAAAAGAGTGTTTAAAATCCCCTTTCTAGCATGGGTCATCATCAATAAACGGAAAGTTCATTTAGCTGAACAACCGTGGCTCTCCATGCTTCTCTATTCTGTGCTAGTCGATATAAATCAGCAATGCTCTGATTCCCACCAAATTCTCGAATGTTATCACTATACCTGGTTTTTGGTCTACCTTTTCCTCTTTTTCCATACACGGCGCCAATTAATAAGTCTGTAAAAATGTCACCTTTTCTGAATGCATGTCCGACAAAAGCTATTTTTCGTTTAACAATGGTAGCAAGCAGGGTGGGTTTCTAGCATGGGTGCATCCCATAAGATAAGGATTTCTTGCTAAGAAAGCACTACTGTCGGTAAATTCAAATCTCTGTCGGTAAATTCACGGCTTTATCAGTTTTTGTCGGTAAACTATTGCTTTACAATGCCCCATAAAAAGAGGTCACGTGACGCAACTGCACGTGCTACCCTGATACTACCAATAGTCGATAGTAACGGTTAATTTTCAATCAGCCAGCTATCTAATAGTTTTTCACAACTTGCACTTTCAAAAGCAAAAGAGCTTGCTCATTCTAGCAAGAGCTAAAAACTTGGCGAAAAGCACCCGTGAATGCAAAAGCAAACTTACTTCATCATCCTCTTCCTCCTCCTCATTGTCAGATTCAGGATCGTCACTTGCGTTTTTGTCAACTAAAAAGAATGAAATTCTCCAGTTTGCAAATAAGGCTCAGACAAATCAAAGGTGCCGAATCTTGGTTGGGTAACAAAGGTATTACCATCCATCTTCGCAGAAACCTCCTCTTCGTAATAAGCCAATGATGTAGGGAGAATTCGTTCGAGAAGCACTTTTTTGGGGGGGGAGGGGGATAAAAAGAGCTCTCAGACAAATAAGTAGAAAGATGCCGATAATAGTACTTATACTACTGTCTGTATGATTGAGAAAAATGTCAGGGAACTTCACTAGTTTCCATATAAAAAAAAAATTCCATCCTTCAATAGATGTAGAATTTTCTAGAAAAATCACCTACGGTAAGTAAATTAAAGAAGTAAGCTTTGAGCCATGAAAACTTACCAGTATTCATCTGCTTGATGATAAACTTTATTTGACGGTTCATGTCAGGATCATCATCATTCATATAACAACGTAGAACTTCTTCAAGACCCTTTCAAGGAGAAATTAATTCATCTCTATAATGCAATACATCTCAATTGACATACAGATACAACTATTCAATATGTGCAATTTCTCTAAATTGGCTAAACTTCATTGAATATAATGAAGTACAGTTATTGCTTTTCCCACAGGTTCTATACACATACTACCTAATATTTTTTCCTGACTTTTCTTGAGAGTTTCCTTGCAAATGACAAACTTTTTCCTGACTACATATCGGAAATACATAATATTTGTCCTGAGGAACCGATGCTACAAATGGTGCGACTGACATATCTTTTAAAACTAAATACACTAATGATGTCAATGTTGTAAACAAAAGTTCCTCACTTTTCCTGACTTTTCTGTCCTTAGTACGACAGTTTCTTCATGATTTTTCATGACTATACGAGCCCTACTCAAGACAATCAACATGCTCATAGAAGAAAAAAAGAATACGTAAAGAATCGACAATTACCATTGATACAGCTCTTTGTCTAATCGTAGGCAGTGCCAGGATACTGTATAGGGTTCCATTCACGTATGGGCGTATCTGAAATCAAGCGAAACGTTTTCATCTAGACACATTTTTCAAGATGCTTCAATTACAAGAGAAACTACAGACTGAAAAGTAAATGAGCTGAGAGGATTCCTGTATTACAAGTCAAACCAGAAGTTGATTATTCATATCAACTTTACAGCATGAACGATAAAGAGGGCAAGCAATTATCAAAACATATAGCATACATCTAGTTCTATAAGCTAAAAGAAATATGTTTCAAAAGAAGGAAAAAATCCACATGATCATTTTCACAGCCTACAATAGGTGTGTACTTCTCATACTTTGTGTAGTTGCAATCTAAAACTGTGCATTTGTACTTGATGAAAGTTTGAACCAGTAAATAAATTGTAAATAAGGTATATCTAATCATCAAGCATCTCAAATAAGGCATATCTACTTATTACTGAGAGATGCATTCTATGCTAAATTAAAGGGCGTGGTTTAAAAAATTCTCCTGGGAGCACAGCCCTCAGACCCTCAAGCAGATTCATTGGTAGAGAGCATAGTTTTCTTCATCTACCAACACCTTTATATGTTTCCGTTATGCAACTATAAGATAATACATAAGTAGTATATTTTGAGATAATACAAAGATTTATTCATTTTTGGACCAAATTTGGCTTCTTGGTAAAGTTTTGGCTCATAAATAAAGTGTTGGCTTTCAGATAAAGAGATAAATTTTTGATAAAGTTCTGGCTTATAGATAAAGTGTTGGATTTTAGTTTCTCTCACAACCATCATACAAGTCCAAAAAGACTACGTCCATCTTCTAAACAAAATTGTTCATCTCTCAATATTCCATAGTTTAGGCTCTAACTATTCTGCTTCTTACCTCTTTATTTTCGTGCCCTAATAAATCTGCCAGTAACTGCAAGATGCTTTCACACTCTTCAATACATTCCGCTTTACCTTGGACGAATAAGAATTTTAGTGAAAATTGATTCATGAATATGTACTACAGAGAGCTCTTTTCAAATTGATATACGTGCTAGACCAGCTGACTTTCTTATTAAACTTGTCTGCTCTAATAATGCTATCAAATTTTCACAATATTTTCTCTAGGAAAAACTGAGAACCAGAGAATACCTATAAAAGCAAAAATGCGACAAAAGTGACGGTAAAAACTTCACTGCAATAAAATCATTTGCTTTTCACTAGTGAACTGGGTCATTTAATTGTGATTTGCAAAGAGAAGATATTTGGAGACTATAGAATGATATGAGTATAGCCGAAAGATATATTAATTCTGTAAAAGCAGTTTGTCAATAGGGATATCAACAAAAACTACAATCATGAAAGCAAGTCATATTGGCCTAATTCAGACGATAATGGAAGCATTAGGCGATGAACTGGATTCAGATATTCACACTACATATAACATGCCGATGTACTTCATCTCAGATCGGAGTCATTTGACTCCAGATAGTGGTTTGGCAAGCATTGTGTTGACGAAAGCCCTTTAAATGTAATAGCTATCTGGGGCAAAAAGAAATCCGATGTGAAAGGAACCCAGCTTAGTGTGATAATGTGAAATCATTCATTAGGATTCGGTCATACCTGCAGAGCGTAAACAGAGATTCATAAGCAATGCCACGGAATACTCCAGCGAATAGTCGTTTAAAGATTCAGGTTCTTCTAGAATCATAACAAGCCACAGAACTAGGCCGCAGTCTATCATAATGCTTTGCACTTGACGTCTGAAAGTAAATGTTAACAAAACATGATCATAGCTGCCATCAGTAAAAATCCTGACTGACAACCAGGGGTTTAGGCAGATTTTAAACTATTTGCCCGAGAGAGCAGTGGGATTGGAGAAGTAGTCAGAGCATTTGCTATTGTTATTTCAAAAACCATTATTTGAATGAAATGGACTTCTCTCATACTGGAGGATGTAGCTCCCTTGCCACCCCTCATCCCCCTACACCCTTCATCCCCTACACCCATCATCCCCCTACACCCCTCATCCCCTACACCCATCATCCCCCTACACCCCTCACCCCCTACACCCTTCATCCCCCTACACCCCTCATCCCCCTACACCTAAGCTGACTGGGTGAATTCAGTAAAAGCGAAGAACAAAGTAGTGGTAAAAATGGGAGATAAACACTCATTTAAACGCTTAAATTCCTAGCCATACTTGAAAAGCTTTGTCACACTTCCTCTAATAAAAACATTGATACAAGGTGAAATAACTTTAGCGTACCGAAGACTAAGCTTCTGCATTGCACCTAGTAAATTTTCACCCCTCTTTGTCCACTTAGATTCACATTTCAAGCATTTTATGAGTTGCTTCATCATAACTTCTGACTGTCCAATGTACGCACGACCTGAAATATTTAAAGTAAATGGTAGTCTGGTGAATTTAGCACCACCTCTGCAAAAAAACATTGGATTGAAAAGAATAGCAGCATCTGCTGTGGAATTAGTGGTACTGCTAGCATAAATATCAAAGTATCTCAGTTCTGGTAGTTGAGTAGCATTCGATATGCAATACACCACAGCTGTAATCATGGTTCGTGCTGCGGTGGGTAGATAAAATTTAAGGACTTTTTTGGGAGTTTTTAAGGACCAGAAAATGATTCTTTAGGAGTATATTTGTGCATTTCCACGACAAAAAGCAAACCATTTCCTGAATTTAACTACCATTGAAAACCCTCTCCCCCAAGAATCAAGAAGGAATAAGGAGTTTTGTTTAAAACGCACGAACATAAAGAGTTTTTAAGCGCCCTTAAAAACGTAGAACAAATCTAAGGAGTTTTAAAGGAGTTTAAGAAGTAGCATGAACCCTGTGCAATAGGCCCCAAATCATTGTAAACATTATTAATCTAAATTATATACGCTATCATCTTCGTTTCCATTTTTGATATTCGCTGATTAAGCGCTGTGGTAAGGCCTGATGTGCTTCTGATTACTACATATTCTTAGCTAAAATTGGCTACTCTATATCTTAGCATAGAATGAGCTCAATGGTATATTCCTTCAAGACTAAAAATTTACATTGGGTTAAGAGTGTGTACTGGCTTGAAAGAATACAAAGCATTTCAAATTCTATATGAAACTCAACAACTATCACATTTTGCCTTGTAAAAAGCTTCATTAGGAGTCAGCAGCTCTGAAACTGTGGCATAATCGAAAATGTTATGTCGATGGTATATTGATACAATGCTTGGATGTCTATGCATGTTGCAAAATGAACAAGTAGAACCTAATGCACATAGCAAAACAGCACGCCTTTTGCAAACAGTGTACAAAAAGGAAAGTTCTTTCTAAATGCGATGACAATACAGCACTTGCAAGAGTTACGTTTCATCAAGCACTACAAAGAAACATTGTTGATTTATAAAGCTATACAAACCAGCAGTGAAAGAAGCGACTGCATTGAATAGCATTGCCACCTGGCAATTCAATACTGTGTCTTTACTCATCAGCAACGTCACCATCGTTTCCTGGAAGGTAATAAATAAAATGACATTAATAATGAACTTACTGCTAACTTTTACCTAGCGCAGTAGTTTTCAACTGGGGTTCTCCGGAGCCCCAAAGTTCCACCAGCACAGTCCAAGGGATCCGCTAGAAGTTGTAAAAATGCTACGATCGACAGTATATTTTAGCTCTCTTTGAGGTTCCGCTCCACTAAAAACGTTTTAAACTACTGATCTAGAGAATAGCAATACTGAACATCCCCTACAGGGTTAAGGTGAAACCAATTGGCGAATATAATGAGTGGTGCTGCCACTAAGAGAACACCCCTAAGTAGGCAAGGGCAGAGTCAGCTATCAAAGACTGGGGGGCTTTAGGAACTATCCCCTACAATTACCATGCCCTTTGGCTGCTACATCTATTTCATTGCATAGAAGTGATCTCACTGTTTCAGTTCAATGGCAAGTAACAAAGACGTGACGGAAGTAAAGAAAAATTGCATTTTGCTAGACCGAGCATTGTTTCATTGAATTTAGAAGAATTAGCAAAATCGATCATGGCGAGAATGGGAATGCTATATTTAAAAGAAGGATTAAAGAATGGAATGGGGATAAATGCAACTGCAGACCTGTAAATATGCAAAATATGGCTATAGTGAGATCCTAAGAAAAAAATTAAATTGAAAAATAATGTATTACTTCTTTGTTCTACTTGTGTATTATCTTTATTGTTTAACTTTTTTAGTATTGTAAATAGTTGGCAAGAATTAGTTTGACAAGCTATATGCATATACACCAACTGCAAAGAACTTTAGAATAATTTTTTTCAAACTTCATCTCATCAATATAATATTAAATCTATTAATAATTATTATTATAATGATAATAAAGAACTGGGGGGGGCTTGTCCCTTTTAGTTTCCCACCTCCGTAACACCGCCTCTGAAAGCAGGGGCAATGTGGTGGGGGTCCTCTGATCTAGCTCAATGGGCATTTCAAAGCTGAAAAAGGAAATAGCACAAAACTTCAATGCGCATGACATGATAAACAGTTGATCATACCCCTTGCTTGATGTCAGAAGCACAGCCGAGTATATCATTAGCAATATATCCAGAAATGACAGCATCGCGTTGCTCCCCAAAATGAGACCTTGTAAGTCTCTGAAAATAAAATCTAAAGCAATCAACACATGATTGTTTTGTTGAGAATGCTACACCAGAAATTAAAGGGGGCATATTAGCATTGAAGAAACCTGTTGCAAATTGATTTAGAAAAATAACAGAATTCTAAGAGCTTAATAATATTAACAGGGCTTATTAATAAATGTTGTGAATAGATAACATATCAGTTGAAATATACTACAGTAGAAGGCAACCATAGAGATAATAGGACTAGAGAGCTCGCTATGTCACGTGATCGGGGTCCACTATGTAAAGTCAAAATGGTAGCGTAGTCAGGCAAAAGACCACACGGAAACTACGTTCGCATTGCTAAAGTTTAACAGACGTTTGAAATATGATTAATGGGAATGTATATTGGAAATAGATAATTATTTCCGTAATATTAACCTCTTACGCTGCGTACAATTATGTACATAGATAGCCGAAAACACCAGGAACAGCTGAAATCCATATTTTTGTCTCATTGCACCAGTTAGTGCCTAACTCATATAAGGTTGAAAAAATCAAGGTAGAGGGGGAATAAGTTGATAGAGCTTTATTTTTCGGTTATATTGAGGATTACTGAGTGATTATTTGATGACAAAGGCATGTACATACAAGGCCAATGCAAGGATTTTGGTGAGTTGTTTTCTGTTATAACAACCCTCCCCTAAGGAACACCTGGAATTTTCTTGCATATTCAGAACGTATAGAAGGAGGGCTATTATATGGTATATGATTTCTATATATTTAAAGAGTATCAAATTCCTCATATCTGCCTGGATCAAGTTAGCAAGGAATGCTTTTGAGGATATGGCAATTTTTAATGTCTATCCAGTGATATGCAAATGGGAGGGTATGATGCCCCCAAAATGTAAGAAATGTACCTAGACACATGTCTGTGGCAATGTACTACAAAACTTTATGATATTCAGAGAAAGGATATCCTAACTTTAGGATACAAGTTCAAGACATCATGCTAGGAGGCCACTTCACAAAGTGAAAGTGGCTGCCCAAACTTTTTATTTCTCATTAGCCACAGCAAATCAATTGTCTTGGGTGCTGAAGTAACAGCTCATTGACAGTAAGCCAATAACCGAACTTATCATGATATTCAACAATTTATACAATGTATTCTATTAAAATAGCAAATTTTGGAAAGCCATGAAAGCACTTTTGACACCATAGAATCTTTCAAACAAAAGATTTGTTAATAACTATACATAATATATTTAAAAAATCATTATACATATATATATACATATATATATATATATATATATATATATATATATATA
>OLMO02000009.1:19053955-19080080 GCA_900291935.2 Cassiopea xamachana | reverse complement strand
GCGCCATTATGGATTTGCATGCTGGGCCCCTGTTTTGTATACAATGGGATTAGTCAGTCAGCGCTCTAGTTCTATTAACTCTATGAAGGCAACCAAAGATATTTCCCTTCAAAACAAGTGGCTGCTAATGGCTTGGCCTCTTCAAAAAAGTACACTTCAGGTATTTCAGCATTTCAGCTTAAAATCCAACGTTACAGTTTTGTTTGTATTTAATAAAGGAAGATTGACTCAAACGTCATTTCATTCATATAGATTAATGTTCTATACAGCTTTCCAGTTGCAAAGTGAAAATTAGCTCAATGTTTTGAATATAAGTGTTATTATTATAGAAGTCTAAAAGATCTTGTGGTGTTCTTCTATTAATTTTCAAAGCTTAAGGTCTTAGCTACCTGATAATACTATATTCCATAGGTATCAAAATCTCTACGGTAAGCAACAGCTGTAGCCTAATTTAATTTACTTTAATTTAATTTAATTTTAATTCAATTTATTTTTTACGTTCCTGGAGACGTCTAAAGGAATTTCTCTTGACAGCATTTTGTGATTGAAAGATCCCTATTGAAATAAAGCTTTATCTTCTTTAGATATATGTTAGTTTGTATTGTTCACTGTTTCTGTTTACTGTAGGAGAGATGTGCTCGATCACACCCACTGCAGTTTCGTCCTGTCAATCTTATTGTAGTGTGATGTAGATAGTATTTGATGATTTTTTGAAAAAATGTTTTAATTAGTTACATCCTGTTGTAGTGGTAGTTGTAAATATTTACTACTTAAAAATCAGCTGTTGTGGTAATGAATCAAACATTGATGAAAAGCTTGTAAAAGATTGAAATACCAGACGGAGTGCTTGGATCAGTAATGCTTGCTTTCTGGGTGTCAGTCGACGAAGGTCTTCTTTTATCTTGATGTAATTCAGTGTTGGAAGATATGGAATATCGCTACCAATTGCAAAACTTTTGGAAAAAAGAAAAAATATCAAAGACTATCACAGCCTATACGGTTGTTCTATACTAGGAGTAAAAATATGACAGAAAAGCACTCGCTGTATCAGAAGAAACATACTACTGGTCGATGCATAATCTGTAACTCTGTGGAATGATTCATACGGCGACAGAATCAACAATACTCTATGCTTCAATGGGAAAGCCTGGCTTTCGCAGAAAAAACTGCTCATCAGAGGTATGCAGAAGGCAGCTTCCTAGTGATAAACACACGAATATCTGTAAAAAAACTTGCATAAATAAATACTAAAAGGAAATGCATAAAATTGCGCAAAGCAAATGGAAAAAAGCAACAGGGATGGGTTAGTGATACATACCCACTCTTGGAATTCGCAACAGACGCTCGGAGCAAGGAGGCAGCCTAGGATAAAGGCAAGAGTATGCCAATGACAGCCTGTCCCATAGATGCATTGTATATGCATCATAAATAGAAGGTTACCAATATTTCTATGAAACTGGTATATGGGTTCCTTAGCATCACTACACAGCAAACTCTAGTTAGTAAATAGCATTTATAGCATATTGCTATTGTAGAATGTTTCTTACGAGTTGTGAAAGAGATATTCTTTCCTTTCACTTCATTTCACAACCATCCCTGATACATACAATATGGTATGATACATATGATACGGTATGATACATACGACATAGTACCATACATAGCACAAAGTAATTCTCTCACCGGACAAATAATTATGATAAGCAAGCACACGCAGTATCAAAGGTAATTCATGAACTAGGGCCACGTAGGGAGTAAGTAATCAGTGGTACATACTCTTCATGTAAGATCTAATAGGAACACGCTAAAAAAGGACATGGTTTAAAAGGAGCTTCAAACATGACTGGAAAAGATACAATCATTCAAAGAAAGTTGTATATACCGTGCCAGGTCTCGTAAAATCAGTAGACTGAATTGGATTCTGAGAACTACTGAAAAGTCTTTCACATATTGATCGTAGGTACTCTGGTGTGACCTGCAAAGAAATATGAAAGCATAATGGAGTACGTTTCACAGTGTGTCACAACTAGCTACAATGCTGTAAAAGGCTGTCTCTCCAGGAAAGCAATATATTACCCCTTTATGTGAGGAAAACCTCAAATGTTTATCCTATATAGCTACGATTGAAATTTCCATTTGACTAATTGTCCAAATCAAATTTTATTTATTAGTGAAACTACCCTGGGATGTAAAAACCTTCAATGCCTCGCTCTACACAAATATGCAACTAAAGTTTTGATTCAGAACTCAAGTAGCCCGCACCGTACCAATAGACTGTCCTATGTACGTTACTTATAGAAAGGACGGAAGGGACGTCAAACTTCCTACAGAAGGGATGTTAAACTAGGAATCCCATGCCTGGATGCGACATGCATAGTAGGCCTTATTTAGCTGAACAGCTAGGTATACCAGCCTACTGAAAAGAAAGTAAACAAAAAAAAGAAACATGTAAATGTCAAATAATGCATGAATTGAATAAAATTAGCAGATGATGAACTTCGTACCATATTCCCTCTAACGGCATTCTCCAGCGAGTCAACCAACTCGGCAGCAATATTGATTAGGTTTTTATAATCAGCCTGAAAAAGTATAGCAACGGATATTAATTATTGTCCAGTATTTTATATTCTAAGCACGTAAGTAAGCACTTAAACAGAAAGCTGATTATGAAGAATATCTCTGTTGGTCGAGTCCTTGCTAGCTATATCAATTATTGCTACAGCCAGGGAGTCGAGAGGGGAGCAGGGGGAAATTGTCCCAGGCCTCAAGACCCAAGGGGCCTCATAACACCCAATGCTTCAAGATCTGGGGGCCTCATAAAATAAACCAGCAGTAATTTTCCAAAGTTGATTTCTAGACCTTGAAAATTTTCTGCTTGCTTCGCTCGCAGGGGGCCTCATCTTTCTCTTCTATCCCAGGACCTCTAAATTCTCTAGGCGACCCTGGCAACAGCATAATATTCTGAACACATACCAAAACAAGCAAAACTTTACTTAGCTTTAACATAGCAATTATTACAGCGCGAAAAAGTGACAACATTCTTTTGACATACTTAAAAGCTTTTGTCGTCCGACACTCATCAGAGTATGAAAACACTATCCGACGTTTTCATACTCTGATGAGTGTCGGACGAAAAAAGCTTTTAAGTATGTCAAAAGAACGTTGTCGCTTTTTCGTGCTGTGGTAAAGTCGTGTAGTACCAACAAACTATATAGTAATTATTATTAAATACCAGTGTTAGTTTGGAAATAGGAAATGCAAATTGCAAAAAACTATGTGCACATAGATTGTAATGAAGGAAGCGCAATTTTGTAATGAGTCACAGAATAAAGACGACGAGAATAAGAGTCATGGTTCCATTAAAACATTTTCAAACTACTGTGAAGACATTTCCACATTATACGACAAGTCCAGACATTTCGGACTCTAATTCCAGGGATCTATCATCAGTTTAATTAGCTACCACGATATCAAAATTTATGCAAAAGTAGATGATAAAGAAAATTAAGTTGGGGAACCTAGGGAAAGCCAACTAAAGGGTAAATCGATGAACCAAAACAATGGGAAAGGTAGACCACGAAATCCATGAAATACTATATACACAGCAGTTATAAAGTGTTCTCAACATACTGTCTGCCCGTATCTAATCAACATTTCTTCGCTTCTCAAACAGAGTTTTCCTTTTCGGTTTCCGATAAAATAGAAGATTCCTCTTCTCTCTGATCTTACAATTTATGCACCCAACAGCACAGCAATAATATGGAATTTTGCAGTCATAAAGAGTGAGATTTCCGAGATCGAATAACAGAACAGTCCTATTTAAAAGCGAACAAGAGTAGAGTTTTTTGTCCTGCAGTATGCACACGCATCCTAGATCACTCATGAGCTTTCAACTACTGCATAAGATAGCATAACAATCGTCCATGAAAGCTACAAAAGCTGAAGGGTAAACCACTGTGGCAGCACTATCAGCATCACTTCATCAATATCAGTAAGAGCTCCATAATCAAGCTCTTACTATACTCTTACTATAATCAAGCTATAATCATTTCAGGCTAGATGAATCTAGGATTCTCAATAGCTGCAGTCCTACCAAAAGTGCGCTCGCTGTTCCGAAGGGCCTTGCTTTCTATACATCTATAAATTTTCATGAGATGGAATAGACCATCAAAAGAGCGATAAAAACTACCTGAATTTTTGTGTAGCGTTTAAAGTATAATGTAGCTCTATATTCGTGCTCTGAAATCTGCTGTTGGAGGGCTTGAATGTGGTTTTCATATTGAGCTTTCTCTGAAAAACAAAGCAGTTACAATATAGAGCACTAAAAGCACATGGCCATGCGTGTATAATGTTGAAAAAATCTAATTTGCTACTGATATAAAAGGTAAAAGAAAGATATCAAAGTCGATGTTTAAATACAGATACAGAAGGTGCTTTTTCATTGCACCAAATGGTTTGCAGAGTTGTTTTGACTTCACGGGGGCTTCATTCTATCGATAGCATTAAATGACAACATAGCGAATTAATATAGAGACTTGACAGTGACATCCCCTGCAACAGGCTTGAGCAAATTAAAAATGTGGCGCGCACGATAGATGTATAGAGTAACTCTATATTTTGCAAAAGACCTAAGCTTGCTTTCTTTGGTACATTTTTCACTTGCAGCACTTCGGCGTTTGTAGTGCACTTTCGCACAGCTTGTAGGCAATTTGGCAGCCGTTGTTGGCATTTTTGCAAGATTCAGGGGGTATTTTAAGAACTCTGATTGGCTTTTGGGCCAACTGAGAGTAAAGAGCTGATTGGTCGTAACACTCTTCAACCTTGTTGCACTATGGAGAAAACGAGCGATGTAAATGCCATGGTCCTATAAAACATGAGCAATAGCCAACAGAAATTGTATGAAAAGATTACATGTCATAATAGTTATATGTAAGTTACCTGTTCTAGCTCTATCCCCGGACCCAATCTGTATCACTCAATGAAGGAATAATTTTCTGAGATTAAAGTTAGTATCATTAAACTAATGGCAGACATTGTGAGAACTTGCAGCTTAACAAACCCTAGCTAATTTATAAGGCATGTATCAAGATGGTGCTCGCTTGGAATTCAATGTAAAAACTTGCATACGTCACTCCAATGCCTCACCCAGGGTCTGTGCACTAAAACACACATCAAAATCCATATAGCTCTTTCTGCGTAACACAACACTAATTTCTGATCCCTACACTTAGAATGAGCGACGAAGAGACTTATATTGCGTTGTAGCGTTGACGATGTGCTGTTTCCATATCAGTGAGGGTTCGCGCTCTGGTAAGGACCAAAAGATGATATTTAAGGAGTGTTATTTGTACGTTTCCTCGACTACAAAACAAATAATTTCCTAAATAGATCTGCCGCTAAAAATCATCTCTTCCAAGAATTAATTTAAAATAAGGATCATTTAAGGAGCTTTCTTCTAAAATGCACGAATTTAAGGAGCTCCAAGCGCACTTAAAAACGTAAGATAAATCTAATGAGCTATTAAGGGGTTCAAGGAGTAGCACGAGCCCTGTCAGTAAATTATCACTTGCTTTGCAAAATCTCCAAAACAGTTTTCATACGAACATAGACAAAGTGAATTGTGAGATATGCAAAGCTCTTACGTCATATGAACTATGAAAAACTCTAGCAAATATACAAACTAGGTACCTGCTCTTGCTAGGAGGTTCACAATATCTACTGGCCTTCTGCAAAATTAGCGTTTCGAGTGACAGGTGTTTTTTTAGTCGCATACGTTAATCAGTGTGATTGGTTCTGAATACGCATTTAGTAGAATATCGTCATCAAAATACGTGCTAACACTGGCAGACTCCTACCACTGTGTTCAAAACTTTAAAGTTGATATGGATAGTGAAAAAATTACTACATAAATGATCAACATGAAGATAAAGATGGTAGGCACACATTAAAAAAGGATACAAATAACTTGTACAAATATGGAAGAGGTGCTGCATATAAGACGGTGCTCAGAAAATCTTTCAGTTTTTGACGTAGATCTGTTGTCCATGATTCCTTTGAAGATATGAATAGCAATATGAATTAATGGATTTCAGAGAACTTCAAAATCCCCAATGTAAGCCCACTGAGAAATACTCTATCAAGAGGACTATTGAGAAAAACAAATGTACAAAGGCCACTAAGCTATCTAGTAAAGCTAAAACTTGGAAACCAACTGTGTATGACTGTATATAGTAGTTTGAATCATGCATCACAGAATATTGGCTATAGGTTTTTCCGGGTATTTTTCTATACTCTGTCTCAATTTAGAAACCTAAAGTAGTAGCATCTACTTAAATGACAATAACTTCAACAATTTAAATATGTACTCTTCATTTTCCACAATAAAACAGGGGCCGCGCAATAGGGAGGGCAGTGGGGCTATGCCCCCTACTATTTCAGAAAGAAAAAAATTTTTAGCATACAGGATATATATCACTGGATAATATTGACTCGCAGGCTATGGATTATCAACAGAAGAAACAGTAACGTTTAATATGTAGTTTACCACTACTTACATCCCCCATTCGCCTGCATTAATTTCTGAGATATGAATGCAGCCGAATGGAGGATGTAATGTGTGGAAGAGAGGCAAGAAAACTATTGGTGCGAATAATCAACTATCAGTCTGAAATCAATACATCAGGAGCTTAGTAATAGCATGATAAAGGGTCACAGGTTCCCTCAATATCCCAATTGTAAATCATCATTTCACAACGAGTGAAAGCAATACATAATAGGAAACTGCATTAGTTTAGATTCGTGTTTAGGCCTGTGTTTAAACTTCAATCTCACTCTATAGCCATTTAATGAAACTTTCTTGGCATTTTCAAGCTTTCACTACCAAGATGTTCTTACGACTTTCTTAACAGACGGTTTTCAAGTTTCGATGTTTTGTGCAGGCATGTAAGTGGAAAGTGAAAAGGCTGTTTTACACTCAAAATGTCTGTAGCTCGTAGTCAGTAGTAGAAGATTGACTGTTGGCGTGGAGCCCAAGTGAAACGCATATCATTTTACACATGGTTCGTTGGAATTTTGAATATCTAGAACGTATCCGAGCCTATTGACATTATTACTACGTCTCATGAGTGAAGTATTAAACTTCCTAACTCTTTGAGTACTCGATCACTCCCATCTTAGACACCACTTGCTTAAAAGAAAGAAAACGTATGGTCTCCATAACAGAATTAAACCTTCTCAAATCAATGATTTAATGTGCTGTTGTTGATCTAGAAAATTCCTATATCGTAGATTAGAAGGGCGTTTTTATGAAATCCTAGAAGCGTAATTATTAAAAAATTTCTAGGGGGCTTCGCTCCATGACCCCCTTAATCTCTTTGTATTAGAGTATGTCCTATTTAGTGTTTTCAGCTTTCTCTTCTTTACATTCTCTTTTGTAGAAATTGAACTTTCTCAAATCAATGATTAAATGTGCTGCTTCCTATCTACAAAGGGTGTACTTCTATTGGAAAAAGGGTGTTTTTATGAGATTTAAAGAACGTAATCCTTAACAATTGTTCATGGGGCTTGGCCCCCTGATCCCCCGTTCTTTTCCTGTCTCTAACTCCTCAACAGCAGGCAGTTTTGCTATCATACCAAGCCTTGTGAAAATGCGATATAATTCAAATCGTTTGAGAAGATAGTCCAATACGCCATACATGAAATGCCATGGAATTCTGCAATCTATTTATTGTATGGAGTAGTCCCAAAAAAACTGATTTAACTTTAGCTTGGCCCCCACACTTTCAAAGTCATTGTGTGGCCCCTGTAAAATATATTATAACTTTGCATAGAGTATAGAAATGCCATTACTATATGAATCTTATTCAAAGAGCTTTCCTTTCATAAACTTTCATGAATATAACTTTCAAGAGTGCACAGATTATAATTAATGTCAACAAAACAATACTTGAAATTGTTCTTCTAAATCTAACACAAAGTATCTCTAAACTTTGACAATTGTAAAAAACTCTCATAAAACTGATTACCTCAAAGAGGACACTAAATGATGGGTGACTTTGCAATGATGATGCAGGAACAAAAGGAAGTGCATAGAATGTAACAAACTCTGTTGTCTGACTCAGGGCAGCACCTCTTGTCTCTAGAAATTGCTTAAACCCTTTCAATCCCTTCTCAATCTTATTCTAGAGAAGAATGAAGTGATTGTTAGAAGCACAAGGCAACAACATATCTGGTCAATACACTCAAAAATGAATGTAAATTAGATCATGAATTTGGAAAGCAGCAAAAAAGAACAATATGCTAAAAATTAACTGTGTGAAACAAGCAGTTGTTTTCAAACAATACAATTTTGAAGTTTTGGCCAAACTTGTCTTCACATAATATGCTTAAAATGACATGTTTCTGCAGTAGTATACTGGGAGACAACCTGCTTGGGGGGTACTGTAATGACTGAGAAAAATGGCACTGCCTCACATCTAAAGGAATATGTTTTAAAAATTGCTATAGCACTCCCTAAATATAAATAAGTTACTATCTTTTCCCATCATGCAGTAGTTAAAACATACACAATTACCAAATGCTATCAATAGTTAAATTTGGGTGTCTAATTGTAAAGAAGATGCTGACAAGTGTAACAAACCTTATCTGTGGACTCTTGCTTTAATGCAAAAATTGCAAAATAAAGTTGAATATTAAATTCCAGCCTTTTGCATGAATTTTCATCTTGCAATTGTTCAGGAATGTTCTCAGTCCATAACCGCATAAAAACTTGACTATTTCCATTATCAAATGCTTGTAAGATCTTTTTCTAAAAGTCAATAGAACACATCAAATTAGTCCTAGTGAGCCATATGGGGCAAAAGCAAATGCTTTCTTATCTCAGCATTGGCCAATGCACTCAGTACTTTGCAAGCATGTAACTAGAGGAAATGCCCTGGAGGGGCAACACTTGCCTGCGTAGTCACGTTGGAGGGGCAAAAACTTTATTTTGCTATGGAAATCTTCAGGACAGTAATTCTGTTGGGGGAAGCACAAGCATGGAAATTTTTCATCCAGGAGGTATTTTATTTATTTTTGATGTAATATAATTTAAATCTTCACTACTAATACAACAAAATACCACTATGATCAACTACAAACTGAAACACAACAGGATAATTAAATTAGATAAATATAACATACAAAAGAAAAAAATTGTGAACAGAATCCTTAAGGAATATACTGATATTAAGTGAAATCCACTATCAAAAGACATAGCAACTTGACATTTCAAACAAAGAAATCAAGCTGAAGGATTGATCTACTTCTCTATGTAAAGCTAGCCAAAATTAAAATCGAATTAAAACCTTTCTCAATAAAATTAATAAACTTCATGAACAAACAATTCTTACAAGAAATCATTGATGAAAATACATCAAACTTGATGATGAAATATCAAACAAACCTGAATATGCATTTGATTTTCATCTTGTGAAGGTGGCAATGTATCTGAAACTATTTGTTTTCCTTTTTCATCTGTCTCTTCATTAAAAGTAGCAACACTTTTTGTGTAATCTAGCATTTGCAAAAACTGGGAAAAGGAAAATTTCTAATGAACTATAATTATAAAAAGACTCATCATGATAATTTTGGGTGTATATATAAAGTAGCTTCATAGCTAATGTAGGGCATATCCTAAATATGCAGAAAAATCTTAAAAGGGTGTTGGCAATGAAGGATATTGACAAGTACAACTAGGATACTATTGAATCTTCACCCAAAGGATGCTAAAACTGGTAAAATCTAATCTACTTCTTCAAGACCACAACAAACATACATTATGCAAATTCTAAACTTTCCTGCATAATACTATGCTATAATTTGTTAGAAAAACAAGCATCTCCTCAAAACCACATTACTATATTTTTGGATACCTTGGGGAAAATTCGATTGTAGTACTAATTTCAAAAGAGAGCTTTCGCATTTTCTAAAATTACTGTCTCTCCGATATGGTAAAATGTTACTCAATGCAGCATATGCTACATACTCAAATGTGCAAAGCATTAGCTATCCAAAACTCCATACCCCACATTTATATCTCACTACTCTAGGCTATAAACTAAGTTACCATGTATTACAGTCCACAAATCACACGTTGTGTCACATAAAACTACCTGCGCTATCCTAATTTCACTTAGCCATTGACGCCCATTTAGTAGCCAAAACAGTCCTTGATGCACTTGTTCGGATTATCAGGCAAAATTTAGCTATATTTCAAAGCAAAGAAACCAACCTCATTCACAATGCCATTTAATTCACCTTCTACGGCTTGAACACCATCCATTTTTGCAACGTATCAGTCTCTCCTATCTTTCAAATAATTATTTTTCAAGCTTTGGATTTTCGACTTTTTGTTGTGACAACATTCAACAACAACAACCAACTGACAAGTAAGCGGGTAAGGGAAATGGGGACTAGTACATCATAGGAAAATAAAAGCTATCATTTATAAAAACAATGAGTAAAAGCAAGATCTTTAAAACGTAGAGATGGAGGAATTTAATGCATAGAAACCACACCTAACAATTTGAAAATGAAATGAAAATGAATCAGCATTGAAGTAGCCTATGAGAATGCCAATGTAACCATATAGAAATTATTATATGCCTTCTCATTCAGCTTTTCTTCTAAGTCTCAATCTTTTCTTGAGGTTATGCATCACAATTGAAATTCATTGTGACCACAGAACACAAACGTTAAGGTGCTCCATATTTTTGCTAGGCTTTTTGTGGAACTTTCTTTGATGTTGTGAAAATTAAATCCACATTTAACTACAGTTTGAACAACTACAATGAAAGAGCAAAAGCAAAATATATCAGATGAAAAGAATATTAGTCCTGTGAATTCCCATAACCCAAAACCAAGGTTTTAAAGAGTGTGGAATTTATGGGAGTGGCTCTGGAGGGTTATCTCTGGAGGCTATGTTTGATACTAGTGAGCCCAGGGATATCAGCATGTTATACCCGTTTTTTCATAGGAAAATTGTTTTCTTTCCAGTACTGAGGCTTTATTAGCTGTTTGACGATTGCAAAATTAAAACATTCCTACGATTTTTCAGCAAAAACTTTTTTGAGTTCGAATGTCTTGCACATGCACAGTTTTGGAAACCAAAAAGCTCCAAGAGGATTAACGGATGAAAAACAGCTAGCCAGTGGAGGCGCCACGGGGTGGACAAAGGAGCATGCCCCTTCCCCCCCCCCATTTCTCACCAAGATCAATTTTCTTATTCATTTAAATTTGATGAGAAAATATTTGTGTTGGGGTGAGGGACCTCAAGCAAGATGACGAAATGGGTATGGCAAGCAAATCACGATGTCATTTTAGGGCGTGGCCCTATGAACTTATAGACATCCTTATGACCATTCTTAGGTCTTAAACGTCTAGAATTGAACTTTCTTAACTATTTCAGTATTCAAGTACTACTGTCTTATATAAAAACGAGCATTGAAACAAGCATGGTTGTCGAACAATCAACCAGTTTAAATCACACACTATGGAATACTATGATCGTTCAGGCTTGGAATGACATTTGACACGCAAACTGATCACAAAACAAAACGCTTTTCATTTGTCTTTTTACTAACAATTGATGTGGCAGGTAATGCTCATTAAGCCATTCTATGAAACACAATAAAATGCTGAGAATAAGAGAATACGGGACTGGAAGCTAGTAAGCCTGCTGATATCGCCGAGGAAAACATACTCTTCAAAGCACTCTCTTAAAGTTAGTCAATCTCAAAGCGTTACGATGCATGTATACCTAGACAAAAGGAGGATTGCATTTATCTCTTTAAGCTTTCTTTCGTTTCTCTTCTCGCTCATATGCACCTTTTCAACAGGATGGTCGACGTTCAAGAAAGATAGTTTTGGGCTGTTCTCGCCCGATATAACAACGAACAACATATGTGGAAGAGTTCCAACATATGATAAGAACTGCCTTGGTAAGTATGCATATATCTTTCTACACAACCTAGTTTCTATGTTTGATTTTCGCCCAATAGATCACGGCAAATGTTTACTTAAGGACCTAACTCTAGCTGGATTCGTGATGTTGACAACAATTTAAGAATCA
Organism: Cassiopea xamachana; assembly: GCA_900291935.2. Classification (NCBI taxonomy): domain Eukaryota; kingdom Metazoa; phylum Cnidaria; class Scyphozoa; order Rhizostomeae; family Cassiopeidae; genus Cassiopea; species Cassiopea xamachana. Next base: position 19,067,971 of record OLMO02000009.1, on the reverse strand, counting down.
ATCACATGGATTCATCACTTTGTCTACAATATTATATGCTATAGCCGTAATTTGTGTACTTTAACGAAGACTGTTAAATCCAGACATTCAATTTTAAGGCAAATTCAAATTAGACCTTCTGCATTTACATATTAATCGTTATATTTCATAGAGTTTTCAAGGACGCTCATTGAAACGTGAATCATTCGAAATGTTCACTATGTATCTCAAACCGCACGTAGATTGAACGCATTCTTCTGGTCACAATGGTTTGAATTACTGGTAGAGTTGTGGGTTTGCTATACGTAAATAGTGTTCGACAGCTATAGGACAGCCGAGAGACTTCAGAGCCTCTGGAGCAAAAGAAAAATAGAAGGCCCCCTAGCAAATGAATCGAATACTTTAGTGTCTCCAATAGACGGATTCCCCGTCTATTAATTTCAGGAACATTTTCCTTCCCTCCCCCGTTGTTTATGAACACCCCCTTCTACTAAATTTTACTACTCGACCATGATCGAAACACGTAAAAAATTAAATAACCGTTTAATAAAATAATTTACCAACATGCATCACCTGCTCTTAGCACTCCCTTTCTATGGAAAAGCTGCCGACATACATACCCCCTTCTATTAGCACCCTCTTTTTTTGAAAACTAGCTGACATGAACACCCTCCTTCTATTGGCACTCCCTTCTATTAAAAATTGGCCGATATGAACACCCCTTCTATTGCCTCCCCCCTTCTATTAGAGACACTAGAGTAGCAAAATAGAAGAATTGTGTGTCTAACGCTGGAAAATTCCTATTGCTTTGTCCACCAGACCTTAAGTCCTTAGGATTTCTGAGCCCCCAAAGACCTTGAAGTCCTGGTGCAGCTCTTTGCTTTCCCTCTCTGTGGTTCTGGGGGCATATAGAGTGAATGCTCGCTGTGTCACACAGGAGTCATCCAGGAAGTACCAAAGCCAAAAATCGCAATATTTTGTACTAACACACCCATCTTGAGTGTCCAATTATACTCTTAGCAATATCCACCCCATGCTTTTGGGCATACACATACTACTGGCCGATGACCTTACCTGTTTGTATTGCGTCATTTTGAGACATGCGCGGCAAAAAGGACATACACCATTTTTACTAGAATATCTAACTTTTTGCAGAGCCTAAACATTTTTAATTTTTGGAAATTGAGCTATTCTAAAGTACCATAGAGGTAACTTATGTAAAAATCAAAGGGATATTTCCAAACCTTTGTTGATGTCTTCATCGTTAAGCATAACAGAAGTGGAACAGATGAGATGTATCTACAGTGAAAAAGTTAATCTGCATGTAATATCATAGCTCAAATACACTAGAATTCTAAGTCTTAATGTAACTTGAGCCTTACATTATTCTAAGATATCAGGGTTACCAATGACAATGCTGTCACATCCTAAACAAAAGTACCTAATTACACATTTCAGAAATGTGGTTGCTAGAATTATCTTAAGAATAACTTTTAAGTAAGAAAACACAAAAACTAAAAATCATGAAATGAACCTCAATAGTCTTACAAGTTTCATTTTGTTTTATGAAAGGGAGCATAAAGGAGAGACCACCTAAATTCCTAATTTAGCAGGCTGTATTCAATCACTAATACACATCACAATTAGCATAATAATTTAAAGTTTTGCACCATATTCAACACTTATCGCTGCAACATAGAGTTTATGTTAGCAACGTACTAGATGCAGTGAGATCCAGTTTGGTCATGATTTCAGCCTCTTTTTCATTCCACAGCATGGTTCAGAGGAACTCAAGCTTGTATGCTGTTGGGATTGCTTTCTCACATCATAACCTTGGTTGGAATAGTCTTGGCTTTCAGGAAAAACTTGAAATTCTGGATAGCAGGATTCGGGGATTTCTTAGTTAGTAAGTAATGTTAATTCATATCTGAATTCAGGCGCGCAACTAGAGTATATGGCCTTCGAATACTGTTTTCAGATTCATCAATGGAGGAAATACTGTGGTGAGGTCTACTGATGTCGTTGCTTTGAAGGCCAGTGGTTCTTGTTACTGTGTCTTATCCATAGTACAGAAAGGGAAAGAGGGGAACCGGGACAAAGTCCCCAAACAGTTTTGCAGCCATGCCTTTCCATGTTAGGGAAACGCACTTTTTGTATAAAGAGGGCACCACAAAGAGGGTAATTTCGCTGAGAAGGGCTGAGCTCTAGACCTCCAGGGCCCCTCCCCTAGTCGTGAGCCTCTCTGAATCAATACACTTGAAAACATAGATTGGCATACGGTGAAACTGAATTGCATTAGTCAAAAATACGGTGTGCAATTATGACTAAATGGATTATGCACCCATTACGTAGTGCCTCTAAGCAGGGGGGGGGAGGGTACCTGTATTCGTTACGCTATTGTTGAATTCATATGGAGGCCTATACTAGGGAGCGTTACGTGATGGGAAGGGACTCTCAAAAAGGGTAAAATTGGCTCTACGTAACGCGTGAATGGCTCCAAATATCTAAAATGTTGGGATTTTTCTTGAAATATGTATGTGTATATTAGTTCAGATAGCAATATCAACTGCACACTTCAGAAGGCCAAGCGAAAATATTAACAATATTTTTGTTGGTTTTTAAATGATATGCCAATATTATTACTTATATGTTTTTGGCTCTCAATGATGTACATTCATGCAGAGAAATCAACCACGACATGCCCTGTAGCTATTTGGATTGCTTATCGATTAGTGTTGACTGTCAAGTTTTGATAGACTAGATAAAAAAGTTATTCCCTTATGCATCCTTTCCAGCTATTAGCAGAGGAAGTCACGTTGCTAAGTACCGAGTTCGCGTATGGCGCACACCCAGATATGTGTTTGGACATTCACCTTTGCGGGGGGCGACTTGGAAACATTTGACCAACTAGGACTGAAAAAAGATCGCGCAAAACACGATGATCAATGGAATACTAAATTTCTTGCAGCATGACTAACTTTGTTGCAGTTTCGTACTGTAGTAGGATCAATTGTGCCTTGTCAGTGTGTTTGTATGTTTTAATGTATGTTAATTATGTCAATAGTTACGTAGTTCCGCCATTTATAAAGTGTATTGTAAAAACACTATGATTAGTCAGTTCTCAGATCTCATCTCGAGTCATACATACTTGTTTTACCTACTCAAAGTAATAGGCCATTTACGCCTATTGTAGTACACATGGGGGAGGGGGGTGTCACGCCTCTCTTTAAGTACATCACTTGGCCTTAATTAGCTCTTTCATTAGCTTTATAGAAAATAGCCCATTGCAAATAAATTGATTGTGATGATGATGATGATGATGATGATGATGATGATGATGATGATGATGATGATGATGATGATGATGATGATGATGATGATGATGATGATGGTGATGATGATGATGATTATGATGATGATGATGATGATGATGATGATTATGATTATGATTATGATGATGATGATAATGATAATGATGATCACTCCACACAACTGCACAAGGACGAAGACTAGGATAGGATTCACTGCTGAATAAGATTCCAACGGACCTATCAATGCAGAAATGTACAACTCACTTCTTCTGTATTTGGCCCATATATTTCCTAGTCATGTATGTCATACTTTTGTCTTCAACAGGCATTTTCACAATAATGGGGCTGTTGGTTTATTCCTTCCGATCTCCATATGGTTCGGGCGTAGACGGATTCGACCTTGGATGGACTTTCATTTTTTCTTGGATAATTGGGCTGTTCTCATTGGTGGCTGCAATTCTTGGTATTACAGATGGCACATCAGGAGAAGGGTTATCAATTTAGCCATTTGAGGAACGATTAATATACTAGTGTTACATGATCCGTATATTCAATTTTTTACTGTTCACCTGTGAATATAGTTACACGTTTTTTTTATAAGAAAACCATAATTTTGTCTGAGCCTCAATTTTCTTGACTGTTTCCGAAATTGAGCCTGAGATTTTCCTAGAATTTTCTTAACTTTTACTGAAATGAACCGGCTAAAATGGGTTACCCTTTCTTTGGTAATCTTGTATACTCCAATTAGACTTCTATCCCTAACATTTTGACTGTAATAATGACGCGATGACGATTTTTGGCCAACAATAGCGCTCAGCTTTGGAAATTGAGCTTTGTGACTTTCTTAAGATTTTCTTACGATTTTGGCCATTTGAGCCTCATTTCCTTTTAAACCGTTTTCTTATAAGAAAAACGTGTATTCTTGCATTGTCTAGAACAGCTACACGACTTTTTATAAGAAACCTAGCTTAAGGCATAGCTTCAAAAGGTCTTAAGTTCTTAATTTTCACTGTGCATTTAGTGCCAGAGACAGCATAAAAGGAATTTTATTGACACATGAATAGCAAACTATCTTGGCTGCAAATGAATGGAATCAGCTTCCTAATTCCTGATTGCTTGCAGTTATAAAAGTTTTTCATATTAAAACCTTATTCTTTAAGTAGCTTAGCCCTCTATATATCGCTTCTTTATAAAGTGGTTCCTTGTGAAAATGCGTGTGTTGCATTTTCTACATAGGCTCGTGGACAAGCGAATAGGACGATCTACAAAATGGGCTGAGCATTATGACGAAATGCGAACATAGGGTGGTACCGCAGTCCACCAGTTTCACAGAACAATCCACACTTTTTATTAGAATAACGTTCAGAAGAATAGCGAGACTCAAAATCGCTGAAATTTAAGAATAATTTAAGAATAATGCAAGGCTCAAGTTTTATCAAGACTTAGAATTTTTGTGTATTTGAGCTTTTGTACTGCTTCCTGACTAACTTTTTCACTATCGATAAAATATACGTTATTCTGGTCCACTTTTATTTTGCGTTATGATAAAGTAAGACATCAATGTAAGTTTGAATATAGTCCTTTGATTTTCAGACGTAGTTAGAGCTTGTTCATACGATGAGCCGTAGATGAGCCGAACCTATGCATTTAGCCATTTGAGTAGTTAAGTTCATCTTCGGTTCAGCGTATGAAACCACAGAAAAGCATCGGCTCGAGCCACAGTCACGCTTTTCATTGGTTCAAGACTGGCTCATCCCCTTCGGTCGCGCCATTGTTGAACCAATGCTATAACAGGTTCGGGTCATCTATGGCTGACCATAGGAACTAGCTCTAACACCTTCAATATTTAAGAATAATCTAAGTCTCAAAAAATCGGAAAAATTCAAGAATATTGAAGCTCAGCAGGAAATTTGGTATTCTTGTAAAAAATGTGTGTAGCAAATTTTCTAACTACTTCCCATAACTTTTCCCTTTTCGGTGGTCAACTTTCTCACTGTCACATACTTCTTATTTCGCAAAATTTTTTTGCTTCTTTATCTGTATATGCTCTATGTAAATCTCGAGAACAGAACGACATGTGTTTCAATGTGGCGTAAAACAGGAAAGGTACCTCTCACATTTTTGGATTGTTTGAAGGGTGTGGTTCCCAAAAAGTGTAAATAGGGTGTGGTCAAGCTCTATCACAGCATAGTATGGCTTTGGAAAGTTCCTTAACATAGGCTCTACGCCCATACGTGTGAATGCATGGACAAAGTAAGGTCATACGGCATATGCACCTAGAGCTAGTTGTTGAGATTGGTGATGCTTATCTGTCAGTTGCTGCGTTGGCATTAGGGAGCTGTTAGTTACAAGAAACAGAATATAATTGCATGGTATAATATACAACGCTACCATAAGGGTAGGAGAGGGCGTGACTGAGGGGTTGCAGCGCTCTCAGTTGGACTAAAATCTGTTTAGCTCGGGCAACTTTTCTGAAAGAACAATAGGAAATTGTCTGACTGCTCTCCAGATCTCTTTGGTCTGTCGGGAGAAATTTTACAGCCCCTCCATTTGAATTACCCTATGCCCATGACTGCTATTACACTTTCATTTCTTTACGAAAACCTATAGTCTTGTAGTTTTCACAAATCACCTGAGGATAATCGATGCATCAGCCCCGAGGACAGCCCCTGCGCCTGTCCAGCTTGTCCGGGCCGCATGCCATGTACTCCAATGCTTTATTCAAGATTCTTTTAGATATGCTTTGTAAGACAGAACGCCTAGGCCCCATTAAAGCAGCTTATTGTATGTTGTGTAACTTAGCACTATTGCGTTACATCTCTGCAAATGTATGTGATCATGAAGTAACTAACGCACTGTATTGGAAGCATATAGTTATGTAGTCAAGTCCTCGTAGTGCAGCTGAATGGACTTTTCCATAGCATTTTGGTAGTTCAAGCCATTACATGCAGGACATACATTGCATAACGTTGGGTATTGTTCATTGCTTTCTCTCACAGAGGGGCGTCACTTGGTGGGGAATAGGGGTGGGTAGCCCTATATTTGAAAAAAGAACCTCGTTCTTGCAAGGCGAAATGTATGCTTTTGTATAGTAATTTTTCTTGCTAGCAGGGATGTGCCGATAGGGCGAATAGTTTCAAATTTGCAAGAAAGTTGGTCAAAAGTTAGCCAGGCAGCAAAAGGGTTGGACACAGTACTTTCTGTGACCTTTTTGTTTTTTAGTAACAATTTAGTAACAATAGTTAGTCAATTGGTCAAAACGCCCCCTCCCCCAAAAAGATGGTGTCTCGGCACACCACTGCTTGCTAGCAATCTTCAGTTCGACAGTTTCATTTATTTGTAAGTACAGATAGAGAGAGGAAAGAGCGCCGGGAGATCAAACGTTGCCAAAGTGACAACAGTGAGTAAAACGATAAAGTTTAAATAGGCGACGCCTTTTAGCTTGGCTTAGAATATGAGGCCATTATGAAGTTCGACTTTCGTTACCGACAGACAATTGATACTTCGAAGCTCCATAAACAACAAACTAAATATTGTTTATGATTGTACTTTTGTTCTATTATCCATCTTTGGTAGGAGTACTGAAAACACCTGTTTGGATTTTTTTATATAAAACACAAGCAGAAGCAGGTGAAAAAAGTCCGTTGGACGGACATAGATAGAATATAGCATCCAAAAAAAGATAAACCCTATCTTCAATAAATTGAATATGGGGGTGTCAGAGGTCATCCCTCAAAAATTTTTTGCTTGTGACTTTTGTAAATTAACAGTAGTTCATCATTGGTCTTGGGTTCAGTAAGTTGCCCTGCAGAAGTACATTGTACTACCCCTTTTGCCCTGCGAACAGCAAATATTCAAGGTTGGGGAGGTGATGCATACCTATGTATATGTATGTTCCTCCACAGGGGTAGCTTTCGGTCTTCACATTTCTTTCCAGAAGAACAATGCTTAGTAGGTGCTCTCCTAGTAATGCAATGCAAATTTGGGGATCTGGGGGCTTGCTCCCTGAATTATTTTCATAAACCAAACTGTCTACAACTCCGGAAGATACCCCCTTCAGAAGATAGGAGAGATGGAAAGAGTTAAGTATGAAGGGCAATTCTTGCCCCTCCTGTCCCCCTCCAGCGTAGGTGTCCCTAAAAGCATTACTAAATAAGGACCAGAGAAAAACAGTAGAAATTCTATAGAGCTTGCAATGTCTCAACATTATCAAAAATTACAAGTAAACAAACTCTTTTTAAAACAATCGTACTGCATCTAAAGGAGACTATTTCCAACGGTAAGCAATAAAACTAAAAATAGAAACATTCTTGAAACTTTGCTTAAAATTGTTTGAACAGCTCAAAAGCAGCTTCATTCGTTTTCTTGCTCGACAAAAGTCAAACTCATACGTCATACAAATACGGTAATAATTTTGCTTTTCAGAAAATGAATGTAACCCGGCCGGCACACGACGTCAGAAAGGCATCGATATGAAGTCAAATTCTAGTCTATAGATGTCATTTGACTTCATATCGAGGTCTTTCTGACGTCGTGTGCCAGGTGGGAAGGGCGAAGGAATAAATGTCCATTTCATATACACACTTTGGGGCGGAGTGTGTGTGGCCGTGGAGTAAATGACGAGGGATAGGGACATGTGGAGGAAGTTCGTGAGGGGGGCCACGGTGGATCGGACACGACGACCCAACCGTAGTTGATGATAAAATCTTTCCCTCGTCGGCCAACACACTAGGTAGTGTAACTCAGCTGCATCAACGAAGGGAAAGACCATCAAACTTAGGAGGTACCACTATTTTAAAACTTAGTATTTAAGCAAACTACACTATACGGATACTATAACCCTTCGAAAAAATAAGCTAGAAACGTATGCTATCAAAGTCCTTGAGAAAGTAATGCTAGTAGGTTTATCCTACATACAAATAACAGTGCTTTTCTCACAAGAAAATAATACAGGTCTTACAAAGCCCTAGCATAGGACAATTTATATACTTGACTTGAGTGTCTCTCCTCTGCTTTGTGTTTTCGCCAAGCTTTGAAGATAAAGTAGAAGAATATTGCGAAGAACTGAATGAAAACTGCCACCCATCCAAGATAAAAAGAATACCCGAAATCAACTTCTGTATCAGCGAAGTTATTGTATTGCGATCCAGAAGGATCCTGAGCAAGTGACATCCTGACAACCTCGTATTTACTGTTGTACACAGCCAATGCAATTGTAGCAAGGACGGCTATAAACACAAAGAGAGTTTCATTGAATTGACTGATGACAGTTGATAATTTAACATCGCTTGATTACCTGAAATTGCCTGTGTGGCACAGACCATTCTCATACTTCTACTCTAACTTAAACAGCAAAACAAAATGAAATTTTGCTCTGACTTCAATTCTATTGAATTTGTTACCCTTAAAAATTGTATTAACGTTTTTTTACATATAACAAAATTAATTCTTTGCATGAGCCTTAGTTTTCTTAAATTTTCCAGAAATTGAGCCGGAGATCTTAATATTTTCTTAGCTTCTTCGGGGATAAACTGGCTAAAAGGGGCTACTCTGTCCTTGCTAATCTTGCAAGCTCAATTTAAGTTCCAAGCTTTCAGTTTTTCGCTAGTTGTTTTTACTCAATTTGAAAACTGAAAATAAAGTTCTCTTTATATAGTATTCATTATTTAAGCTTCTAGGACAGAATTTTATAAAATTTAGCCATCATAACAGAGCATCAAAAGCATTTATTTGATCTATGCGAATTGGAATACGCGGACATGTGATTTGAAACTGTTTGGTGGGCCGAAAAACTTTTTTTGCAGAAACGCAAACGACGAAAAACAAGGGAACCATTTCCTGGTCTGTCTTCAAAAAGGCAAAAACTCGACAAAAAGGTAGTTAAATGGCACAGGGTGAATTATTTGATAAATGTAAAGAGATCTGAAGGACAGAGCACTGAGTTTTGCTTCAAGAAATGTGAGGAATCAGTTCAGCCAAAATCAAATCTACATTTTAACAACAACAGTGTTCGAACGGAAGCCAAATGCTGCAACTAGATGTTTCTCTCTTGCTCACGAAATTTTATTCTTTTGGAATACTGCATTTCTTTAGTTTGAAGTTGACCGTATAGGGTCTTGGATAAGAATTTAGACCCCGTCTACATGGGATGGGATAAGGAATGGATCCAAAACTATCCGGATGGTTTTGAATCCGCTCCCGTGTAAACGGGGTATTAGTTAGGTTGATATTTTAGTAAGGTCACAGTTTCCCAATGTTCCTCAGTTTTCAACAGTCATTTTTGCTGTTACGTAGCTGTTGCCAGGATAGTAGCTGTTGTTATCATAGTAATGGTGGTTCATCCTGTATGCTTATGAAAGCATTTATAAGGGCCAGTAGCGTGCTGTTGAGACATGTCGAAGGGGGCTCAGGGGCTCCTTTATGCCTGAAGGGGCACAATTCTCTAACTCATAAAAGTACTTAAAGGATGTCCCCTAGCACGGTTCTGGCCCTTAGGCAAGATTGATAAGGCTGGTAGCTAGAAAAAGTTCCACTACCCTTACATTTGTGGAGAAATATATTATATACCAAAGAATTGCACATACCAGCCACATTACCAACAATAAGTGGAGATAAATCACTCATAATGCCCGTCTTCGCTTCGACTTGAATCATCAAATACCCACTGAAGACCACTGCAAATCCCATCAAAATTGTCGATGTGACCATTAGGCCAGCAGTTGCTTTCTCCCAATCTTGAAAACAAGATATAATTGCAAGCAACAATCATAACGATAAAAATGTCATGGCTACATTAAAACATTAAACTGTCGCACTCATTTTTAAAACAGAGTCAAGTTCTAAACAACAGAAGATGGTTTTTGTCAGAAAGATAGAAATTTACACGGTCTATATATATATATATATATATATATATATATATATATATATATATATATATATATATATAATATATATATAATAAATATATATGTATAGACACAGGTTTGTATAAGAAAGTGGTTTTCTAAGAAAGTAGTACCCAGCTGCTCAAAATGCTAAGAAAGTTCAGTACTGAATTCCTGAGATCTAAGAAAGTGTTTTAGTGTTAATGTATTTACATTCGAGTTATCTGTATACAAAATGTCATTTATGTGATGTTGGCTGCCCTCTAGCAGTTTAATTTCGGTTATTTACTATGATCTATCATAGCTTAAAGTGCACATCGAGCTTTTCACATTCAAGTAATGTGCAAGTGTAAAACATTGGAACTCAAAAATTTTGCAAAGAAAGTTTCGATGCTGGCATTTCTAAATAGTTAAGATAGTTTTAGTTCTGGGTAAAAACAGTTGTTATTAAAAAATCGTGTAACCAGATAAACTACACATTTTTTCAAAAGAAAGTTTTTTTTCGGCCCAGTACAGAAACTTCCTTAGGGCTTTCACGATTCCACTGGGGTCATTCCATGCCAAGTGTAACCAGTCAAAGAACTCTTTGGCAATGAATTTTGATTAAAAGTTGATGAGTTATTCATGTTTGCATAGAGATTCATGCAGTAAAATATAAGATTAATTCTCTCAACACAACCCGAGATACGACAGGATGAAATTCACAATATTTTGCATTTTGTCGGATAGCTTGACTACACCCATTGCTCGTAGCTCTGCTAATTTAGAACAAATGGAGATGCAAAATATCTCACTTGAAAGCTTGTTTCATGTTTGATTTGAATTATAGAAGATAAAGTACCAAATTTCTTCATCTTCTTTGCCAGATAATAAAGTGAACATTTCAATTGAGAGCCACACCCATTTCATCGTTACCAATTTTCAAAAGAAATTTTTGAATTTTGGCTTGAAGTATTCTTGTTATGTTAGCCAAATTTCAGAGTGGGATTCTACTGCCTTCCTATTGGGAAAATCATTTATAATCAACCCCCTTGTCTTTTTCCATGCAGCAACCGTGTGTCAAGTCAAAGAAAAATTTTAAAACTTAGTTACATTTCCGTTTAACCGGATAGTGAGGGTACAGTCCTTCTACAAACCATAGAAACAAAGAAAGTTTTATGATTCCTAATGAATCACATCGATAAATTACAAATTTCATTTCTAACTTTAGCTATTGGTCCTGGATGGGTTCTGGGAAGGTGGCTATAAGTCAATGTTGTTTGAATAAAATTGTAGTTCAAGCTGAACATTGGCTCTGTCTGTGAGATGATAAACTGTTAAATGGCTTGAAATTCAATAAAATGACATGCACATCAAGTACATAATCCATTGCACTTAAGTTTTATCGAAGCAATGAAAATATTCGTTTCGTCAATGTGATGTGTAGTTCCTGTTAGTCATTGAGCCATTTGCTCAAATACAACGATTAGGAAATGAAACTCACTAGCCCACCAGGAGAGGAATAAATGTTATGCCAACTTTGTCAATAGCAGGTTTATTTGACTCGCTACATAGAATCCTGACAGTTTTGATAATTTTGACAGCTATCAAAATGTCTTGTAAAGCGTTCTTGGCAAAATATTGTAATTTCTGCTGCTTTGCCCATGAATATTTATGGAAGGCACAGAAGTCTCATGTACATTTTAAATAATGACAAATCTTAGCCAATAACACAAAGGCTGCTGAAGAGTAGCTAAAAATATATGCAGTTGTACGCACCGATAATTTGAGCTTTAAATGGATCTATATAGGTTCAAATCTATATAAACTTAACGACTTTCTTATGACTCAAAAATCCAGTGCTGAAATTTCTTAACTTTTTCAGTAATCGAGTACTACTTTCTTATAAATCACTTTTCTTAATTAAAAAGCGTATATTAGGCTCAAGAAGTGTTTTAGAAAGGAGTATAAACATAAAAATGTCAAAACATAGGAGGTGTGAAAACGATAAACTAAGAAAATTCAGGCCTTGCTAAGATGAGAACTCTTTAAAGAAAATAGAGACACTTGTGCTGTTTTTGAAATTCGAGATAAGTGTTTCTGAGAGTTTTAGGTGGCCGTGGTACCTTCGGTTTTGTAACCTTGCAGGCAGCATCGTTAAATCTGCTTCAACTTCGCAGATTTCGTTCGAAGATATCATTGCAAAACTTATGCTGTACTATGACAATATCATAGCTTACACAATACGCATAAAACTTATGCTGCACTGTGATAATACTATACACAATATGCATAAAGAGGGAGAGTCCTTACCTTTCATGTCATATCCGCTGTAACCATACAAGCTGTAGCAGTTACTTGATGTCATTCTACTTCGCATCTTCTTCTCGATACATTTATCGAAAAGGCCTTGCCTGATTGCTAATGCAATGATGTTTGGGTCTTTTCCAGTTTGCTCAACCGTCATCCAGTTGTCTGTTCCCGATGAAACACATGCCAAAATGAAAGCCAATGCTAAAATGCCAGTTACAATTATCAGTAGCTCGAATCTTGCAGCCATAGCCCTGAAAGAATGAAGAAACAAACTGTATTTTGCCTGATCGCTTTGATTCACAGTGTGAGAAAAGGCACTTGCGTACACATCATGTGTGACTTTCTCTTGATTGTATTCTTGAGTTTTAATCTCTAAGCACTTATTTTTGTTTGCATAGGCGAAAAAGCAGATTTCACGGCGCCAGAAAGACGTGCCAGCTAAGTTACCGCAAAATTACAGCACTCTTCAAAGAATGCAGGATTACTTGTTTCGGATCTATGAAGGCTGGAGACAGTGGATTGCTGAAGGACTTTTCCAGTGATGATAGTGTATAAAAACATCTACCGAAAAGCTACAAAGTTTCCAGATGACCGACAACCATGATCATTTTGCCAACTTTTGCCGATAAACCAAAAAGCTACCGACGATAGAATCAAAAGGAGGGGACATGATACCCATACACACCCTATCTCGGAGACACGTGTCTGGATGAAGAATTTTCTATTGCGAAACATTGTGTGACCTTGTGTTTGTCTGAAAATCGGAAATTATAGCGAAAAGCTTACCAGCAATGAATTGTGCCACATTAGCCTGTCATATAACCAGTGGTGTGGGAAAGGGAACGCGTGGGGGGCAGATCCCCCTAGGTCTGTAAATAACGTGAAAGTAAAAGGCCATTATAGACGAAATCTTCCTTTTGAAAACAAAATACTTAAGAAGCAAGCTCTTACGGGAAATGATTGTTTGACAAGTTTTTAAGGCAGTAAAATAGCTCTCTTTCTGGAACACTTATGCAGTTTCTTATATAACTAGGCAGGTGAAGGTTTTAGTTTCTTATAAGATACATACGCGCAATGCGCCGCCCCCCTAGCTACCAATCTACATCTACGCCACTGTTTATAACGCAATCCATACTCAATACACGAACAGGCCTAGTGAAACGGGACAAATTAGCCCTGTTTATCACACGTACGCTGGGATGCTTGTACTGACAATGCGGAAAGGTAAAGGAGATTTACTGATAGAAAAAACAGCCTTCTTGCAATAGGACGAGTAGATGTTTATTTGCTGTAGATATGCGACGCTCCTACGAAACTAACCTTAGCTTGAGAACTGTTGAGAACTGTTATGGTACAAAGATAAGAGCGGAGGAAAAAGCACCCCAGTTCGATAACCATGAAAGGCAGTAGGAATCATGCATCTGTTACTTAACGCCTCTGTGTCATCCACCATAGTATTTATGTAATGGTCGAAAACTGAGTTCGACTCATAAATGCGAGAGGTTTTCAATGTAATGAATGAGACTGAATTCACGTGTATACAGATT
>OLMO02000009.1:19027105-19053855 GCA_900291935.2 Cassiopea xamachana | reverse complement strand
TGACATAAAAGGGAAAGAGTGCTTAAAATACTATTTGAAACGAGGTTATGACGTATGACGTATTAATATGTGATATCCTGTTACATTTACCATATTTCCTCTAATTAGCGCCGCCATCTGATAATTGCAGCCCTCTAAAGAACGCCGCACTTTTGGCCAGGATTTTGTAAAGAACGCCACCCTCAAGCGAACGCCACGTTAAACAGTTCATACTAGGGCTGTCCAACAAAGACCGATTATTCCATATTCGGTTACCAGTTCTAGTATTCGGTCAGCAGATTCTCTCACCGATTGTTCGGGAGGAGCCAAATTAGTCGACTAATCGAGAGGAGCCAAATTCTTCGAATATCCAGGCGTAATTAGATGCTTCGATTACCCGATTAGTCGACTTCTTCGATTATTTGGGTGTAGTCACATACACTGATTATTCGATTAGTGTCAAAAACTTCGATTCTCTGGTTGAAGTGCAGACAATCAGGCTGTTTTCGAATGGCTCTTTATGATGCTCCTTCACAGCGGCCGAACAGACAGTTTTCTCGCATAGGTTTGCAAGGAGTTTGCTCATAAGAAACTTTATCCTAGAAACACCGTATGTCTGCCCACAACTATGGTGGAATCAACCTAAATTATGACCACACCCATATATCCGAATAATGGATTATCAATATCAGACTGAATAACCGAATAGTGAAATCGAAAGTTATTGTCGATTTTCCGCATTAGATTCTTAGTAAGGCCAGGGGACTAGACACGCTCATCTGGCTTGCGGAATAGAATTACCCAAACGGTTTCAATATAAATCCAAAGAATCTGAATCATACAAAATGAGAGGACTGTTTAAAGTAAATGAAATAAACTAATGAAAATATATAAAATATATGTTGATAGCAAGTTCTTCCTATATTCTTCTTGACTTGCCACTGTTAAATCCTTATAGTCCGATGATCAAATTCAAAAATATAAGTTATCACCTTTTGAGTTTCAATACTTCAGAGTTCTAATTCTGTAAGAGTTTACATGTAGAGTTCCAATTCTGTAAGAGTTTCATTCCACTAAACAATCCAGTTACGATTCTCCCCTTCGATCACAATGTTAATTCTTGATTCACTTCTTGATTTTAGATTTCGCTTCTCGAGTTACTTCTCAGTTCGGTTCTCAATTTCTTTCTCGCGAATGTGTCCAATAATCAAAATATGCTTGACCCAAATCCGATCAATCAATAAAAATTCAATTCAATAAACAATAAAATTCAAGAGCGAATAAAGAAAACAGAGATTGGGGGGCTAGCGGCCACTTTTCCTGCAGGTATGGACAGCCCTAGTTCATATCATTAATGAGGACTGTGATGGAAATAAAGTTAATAACATTCCTTGATATATATGATACTGTAAGCATGTGTTCTGTTAACCTGAAAACATTTTTCACTACAGTCTTTGTTACACTTATTGGAGAAAGAAGTCATTGTGCGAAGTTTCAATTATTAGTTTGTAAAACCTGGTTTCCATATAACTTTCTAGTGAAGGGGACCCACCGGCGACCCACCGGCGACCCACCGGCGATATTGCTACTGAAGCATGTTTTCCATATACTTTTCACTCACCGGTGACCCACCGGCGATGAGCTCTCCTCCGTAGAGAATTTTAAAATAAAACTGAAATGAAAGTCATTTTTAGTAGTATTGACGTCAATTGAACTTCTGAAACTGCCGGCGACACACCGGCGACCCATCGCAGTCATGTTTCCATATAAATTTCTCGAGGTCGCCGTCACCACAATGGAAAAAAAGTTGAACAATTGTCAACTTTTCTTCGATGTCTGCGGTAGGTCGCCGGTGGGTCGCCGGTGGGTCGCCGGTGGGTCGCCGGCACCAGAAGGTTATTTGGAAACCAGGCTTAATAAACGCTGTCCTCTAATTAACGCCGTACCATAAAGTTCAGTTTCTCAAAGGTACGCTTCGCCTTTCTTTAGAGGAAGCACGGTAGGCATATATCATCCCAGTATCTTCAAGCGAGGCTAGTTGAACATAAGAGATTTGTTCTCTACCATGGAGAGAAAGGGAGGGCCTTAGAAACTTTAAAACTGGGATTTCGTAATGGGTAAGCAACCCTTTTGCTCCATAAGATAAGTAATTTGATTGCATATAGGTAATTTAGGGTTTTTATAGTTCCTTCTTTAATAGTATTATAAAATCTTGTATTTAAGTTTCGGTTGGCTTTAGAAATAAGAGCCAACCTTAAATAAAGGAATCATTATATTATTATTACAAGAATACGATGACTGACATTTTCTAAAAGAAGTGAGGTTGCCTGCCAAATCGTGGCATTTCATTAGGGAATATAAACAATACGAAGTTTTTGCCATTTGACAATACACCATTGCAATGCGTACTTTTTTTTATTAGAATACTTACATTATGAGAATGTCCTGAAATTGCATTATTTTGACTTTGAGGTTATTCTTAACTTCATGAATAACAAATTATGCTACTCACATAAAAATCAAAAAGAAAAAGCCATACCTTTGTTAACGTGCTACCTCGTCAGAAAAACAAAGCAAGAACAAGAAAAAAATAAAACTTTTAATTTAATGTATAGAACTTACTGCAATGAAAACTCAAACATACAAAAACTCTAAGTGTCGATGGAGCTTCAGCCTTATGTTGCTCAGCTGTCCTCAAGTTTAAATGATTTTAAGCTTTACTATTCTTACAGAATACTTTCTTTTAAAAAGTGTGTGGAATTACATTTAGGATTGAGCTATCGCACGAGTATTTCCTAAGTTACAACCACAAACACAAGTCTTGAGGGTTCATAGCAATTCGAGTCTCATAATGAGACTTAACTGCCAATCCGAGTCTTATCATGCACTTGCAGTTGCCACCAAGAAGGCAAAGGAAGCAATAAGGGGTTCTGCGTGGCTGGTTTGTAAAAGCTGATTGTGCGAGGTTTGAAAGTCTAAGCAGAGCTAGGCCCAATTCACTTTCAACTCTGGGTCTTTTGAGCCACTAGTGTTATGTCAGTTAACTTCCTCTCACACGGTAGCATTCGTCTTTGTAGCCTGCAGGGGAATCACAAGCCTAGCCAAGAATCATTGGCATTGGTAAATGCTGATTGAAACCATAGTAACGAGGTTTTATTGCATTGCTGGCAGAAAGCGTTAGTTCTTTGCTATGCAACATTCATAACTCACATCTTCATTATTCAATTTCTCTTTTGAAGCATGTGTATGATCAATGCAGTCAGTATGTGTTATGCCCTATACAATAGGCGTAGGCTACTACGTTAGCTACCATTGTGGTTATTATATATCAACGTCTCTAAGCGAGGCTGATTAAACATAGCAGATTGCAACAAAGCAGAAACAAAATGAGCCCCAGCTTAAAGTAAAGTCTGAAAATAAATCAACATGCGTCACTTGGATTCGTGGGAGAGCACGATTTCAATAGCATGACCTGAGGTATTTAGGCCTTGGTGGGCAGATGTTTCATCCACCACTGGGGCGCATGCGAAATGTTTCTCCAAAAGGCATCACACATGATTATTGGATTAGGATTAAAAGGTCGTGAGCCGGGAAAGTTAGCGTGAGCTTATTTTTGGGGCTTCAAAGATATCGGTATGATCCTGGTTTCTATACAAAAGGGGCTCTTTGTGTCGACAATATACGGTAGAAGTAGACGCAGTTGCTACCTTGGGAAATTCTGTTGAAGAGAGAATTCAGAACAACACTTAACTTCTCAATACTAAATTCATAACCGGCAGGTTTCATAAAAAGCCCATTCACACATGAATTTCTGTCTATTGTTAGGCATTACTGTGTTCCTGACCTCTTTGTAAAGACACGTCCTATCATATAAGAGCGCCCATGTTGGAGGTGGCAAGGAAACAGCTGTCCCTGCATTTTCTGATGCTGAAGATACTGTGAGTCTAACGAATTTGTGAAAATATTAAACACAATAAACTAGTATAACCTGTTTGGCAAACCGCATATATCAGTGATACAAGCAGCTTGGTTAAAAGCCTTACGTTTTGAATAGAATCCAAAGGCAGAAATCTACCCTTTTGGGGGTATACCGTAGATCCTCGAATAAGCTTCAACATCCGAATAATTCCCCACTTAACAAATTCATTTTTGCAAATAAGCCCCCGGAGTCTTATTCGAGAATTTGCGGTAGGCACATGCATGTGGAAAGCTTGCAGTCATGAAGATGCCTTTTTCCTATTCGGAATAACGTGTTAAGAAAGTGCAAAATTTCATGGTAAAAACTTTTTCACAAGCTAACTAAGAATGGAAGTACGCCTTTTCTTCTTGAAAGGTGTTTTTGTTCAATGCTGAATTTTTGAAACTTGAATGTGCTTTTTTATGTGCGCTCGCCATGAATAATAACTCGTCAAAATTTTGCAAAGATAATCTTGCTTAAGAAAGTAGAAAAACGCCTGCAATTTTTTGCAAAATTTAGGCAATTTTTGCACAGGAGCCTTCTTAGAGATTTTTCTTGGTGAGCTCGTTACACCACAGCACCTAAGTCTTGTTTTTGTGCTTGTAGGATGCAAGAATTTGAGAAGATTTGCCGAGAGGAGTAGGAAATTGGTGAATTATCGATAGACTTTTTGTTTAAGTAGGAGGAGTGGCGTCATCATGCCCCATTCTAGGGAAGAGTCTGCTTTTAAAGCTACCTTGTTACATTGTGAAAGAGCACCTGATATTTGCATACTCTACGCGCACTCGTTTTTATGAGAATACCTAATTTTTTTCCGAGCCTCAATGCCTTTAAATTTTTCTGATCTTGAGCTTAGAATTATTCTTGAATTTATACTTAAATAAAACAGGTGTAACTTCGCATGAAGAAGTAAAAGAATATATTCCAATTTTTGTTGATGTTTTTTACTACATCATAATGGCTAAGCAAGAGTTTATATTTTGCATAGATAATGCAAAAGTACATCTGAAAGCATGCTATAACTAAAACACAAAAATAATTCTTATCTCTTGATGAAGCTTGAGCCTTGCGTTATTCTAAAATTAGTCTTAAATTTCAGCGATATTGAGCTTCAATCATCTTATAAACTTTTGTTCCTATGGAAAAAGACGTTATATCCTAAAAATTGGGTATCGTTTGAAGATAAGGAGCCAGTGTATGTATTAAGGGCAACTTGACATCGAAGCCCAACTGAACAATCATAAACAACTATTTTCTGGTTTATGGGCATCGGGAAAGTAACAGAAGGGTGATAGCTTCTAATTGGATTGACGTAAGATTATTAAAATACCACAAGATAATCAGGCAAGAAAATATAATGGATAAAACTGTGATAGTTTGTTACCTTAATGCCCCAGGTGATACAAATATCGTTCGACTTCAATTCCCTGTTTACAGAAACAGACTCATCTATAACAGCACGTATGAAATTTAGTTCAATGGTTATAGAACAGTTTGCTATGAATAAATCACTGTTTGACGTTATTCAATTACTCAATAATTCTGTTCACTCAATTGTTCCTTTGTATTTTCAGATAAATGGATGATTGGAATGCATCAAGTAACTATTCAATGCAAGAAATTCAAATTAGAACCAAGGCCAGGAGATTTTAACAACGGGGGTAGCTCACTTTAAAATATTCACCCACGCGATTTGTTTTCTGGAACTCGGTAAATAGGCCAGCGAGAGAAACTCAGAAATACATCTTTACTCTCTAAATCTCATCAACAAACTGAAATTAAACTATATATTTTCTACATATCAATCAATTAAACAGCGCATGAATTAGTTGTCCAACCGGGATGGTGTTAGGTCACTTCTCGTCTTTTTGTAAGAAAGTAGTTTATAAGAAAGTAGTATTCAGCTGCTCAACAAGTTAAGAATTTTCAGTACTGGATTTTTGAG
Source organism: Cassiopea xamachana (assembly GCA_900291935.2). NCBI lineage: Eukaryota > Metazoa > Cnidaria > Scyphozoa > Rhizostomeae > Cassiopeidae > Cassiopea > Cassiopea xamachana. The sequence goes on along the minus strand of OLMO02000009.1, from coordinate 19,047,973 downwards.
ACTTAAGAAAGTTGTTTAGTGTTTATTTATTTAAAATTCGAGTTGTCTGTGTACAAAATGTCATGCATGTGATGTTGGCTGCCCGTTAACAGTTTAACTTCTGTTATTTACTCAGACTTATCATCATTTAAAATGTATATGAAGCTTTTTCACTTTCAATTAATGTGCATGCGCAATACATTGGAACTCAAAAGTTTTTGCTAAGAGAGTAGAAAGAAAGTTTTGATACTGGAATTGTGAAAAAGTTAAGAATTTCATTTCGATGGTCGGAAGAAGTAAAACCAAAGGCCAAATACACGATTTTTTAATATGAAAATCACTTTATTGCTTGAGCCTCAATTTTCTTGCACACCTTTTCTCATGAATAGCATGTGTATCGACAACTATTCCCAAGTATTTGTCGAGCGTGTTTCTTCTAAAACACTCGGAAAATTCATTCTCTTTGCCCCCACGAAATGTCTTGAAAAACTGCTACTGCTGTTCAAGTACAGAATAAAACAAAGTGCCCGAGGCACTGCATTTCCAACCAGTCAATAACTATGGTTCAAAGGACACATCCAAAAGCAATTTGACATCATCTGACCTCCTGGACTCCGTAATGATGTGAAAAGGAATGTCTTAATAGGCAATTTAATCAACATTCCATTGCATAACATATCTGAATCATAACAAAATGATATTGTTCACATGCAGAATTTTTCCTTCGCAGCACGCTTTTCTTTTCTATAAGAAGCAAGTACTTAAGAAATGAGAGGCTGAAACCAGATAAAAACTAAGAGGCAATTAATAAACATATACAGGCTAAGTCTCTAAAGCAGAGGTCGGGAACCTATAGCTCGCGATCGACATGTGGCTCTTTTCAAGACTGCATCTGGCTTTCTGGCTCGTAGACAAATCTTAGCAGATGTCTTCAAAGCGTTAAAAAACAGTGAATACTTCCAAAAAGCCCATCCAAAGTTACGACTTTTGCCGTCTTCTGTTGTTATATTGTCCGAATTGCCAAGTTTTTATCGAATTAGAAGATTTTGTGGTCCCTTGCGACACCAATGCCTAACTGTATTGGTCTCATAGAAAGCAGTTTTTAATTATGAGGCTTCCATGGCTCTCTCAGCCGAAAATGTCCCCAACCTCTAAAGTAAACCCAGTGGTGCAACCGGGATAGTTCTGGGCTAAGACCACTCCTAAGGGCCCCTAATCACTTGAGCTCTCAAAGGGGCCCCTCACAGATTGTTGTTTCAACTTTTTTTTTGGGGGGTGAATGTTCAATAGACAGTATGGAGACCAAGACAATTCAGAATTATAACAATTAGTCCTTTTCATTGTATAAGTATAAGGTATATAGTTTGTTTTGATTTTCTTACTTAGCTTAGAGCTCTTTACTATTTCATACATATAAAGCAGAATTAATTGTTGTCACTTGAAAATACCACCAAATATTCATATTGTATCATTCCGGTTAACTTTCTTGAAATGCATAGGCTTAAAATTCTAATACTCCTCTTGAAAATATACCAACTGGAAGATCCTGCATTATATGATTATGAATAATGAAAACATTTTACCAATTAAGACTCCATACTTAGTAGTTAGTGTATTAAACTAGATGGGGTTGTTTGACTTTAAAGACTATTAAGGACGTGCCTCTTCAGTTACTAAGATTGCATGCATTCTGACATGATTTTCTTTTGAAAAACTCTTAAGCTGCGGAAATAGCTATATTTAAGAGGTAATTGCTACCTTTTGCATTGATAAACACAATAGCTAAGCCTGCTTAAAGAACATTGTGCTTTTTATAATCAGGACTGTCAGGGGAGAAATTATTGAGCTTGACATTGTGCAATAGTTTTTGGCAACAATAGAAGCAATGAGAATTGACTTGGTTAGCAGGCAGTACATAAAGCGATCTCCTTTGCTCGTCCCTCAGCTCCTTCTCTTTTCTTTGAGATTCCTCTTATTCTTTGCTTAGAAACAGTTCTAGTTAATCAGTAGGGACGTAACTTCAATAATTATTTTGGGGGGGAGGATCAGAGGTTGCCCTGCAAACATTTTTTGCCTGTGATCTTTTTCAGCAACAGTAGTTGACCAATGGTCATGGGTCTAGTAAGCTGCCCTGCAGAAACATATTGCACTACCATTTTTGCCCTGCAATATGGCAAATCTTCAAGGTTGGAGGTGCCTCACCCCAGACACCCCCCCTAAAGTTTCGTCCATGTTAATGAGCATTAATGACAATCCATGTGAAGCTGGTGAAGCTTGTGAAATGATGAAGCTGTTCGTTTCACTTCACTATGGTTTACTTTACTGCAGCATTGGCCTCTTTGATTAGGGTTTTCGGGTTACTACCTAGTTATCCAAGCACAATCAGCCAGGGACACTGGGGAGGCAAGGGGCAGCTGCTCCTGCTATCTTCCATGGAGGGCAGGGTGTCAAGAAGTTCCCTTTGATACCGAAAAATTCTCAGATAGCCGATCTCATTATGTTATGTTTAAAAGGACATTGTTACTTTGATGCCCATGTTTCTTATCTTCTAAAAGGGCATTTTCTGACGTTGTAGACAGTTGTTAATAAGAAGTAGTCTGGTGGCAAGCCCCCAGACCCCTACATTCACATGGTAAAACTATGAAAGGAATAGTCTGGTGTTAAATTTTGAACTATTGCTGCAGATCTATGGCTTACACTCCTAGTGTTAATAGTTTCCAATTATACATTGGCTACCCAAATTATAAAAAGGCTTTTGTCAAAAGTTCTCCCATTTCTAGAATCTGAAAAACTAAATGTATCCTTGTAGAAGTATATACTATAAATAGTTGTGTCCTACTCTTTGACACCAAACATCAGGGAGGTATAATAAGATGGGGGTTAGCATTTTTGCTAAATAAGCGTAGACTGGGGTTGTTAATAGTTGGAGGATCAATGCTCAATAGACAGTATGGAGACCCAAGCATTTCAAAATTATTACAATTAGTTGTTAACGTTGTATAAGTATAAGGTATTTAGTTTGCTTTGATTTCGTTGGTTGTTAATATTGATTTCCGTTCACAAAGCCAATTTACGGTGGCTTCAATCTGCCAACTATTTACACACACAAGACTTTAACATTGAATCAAATCTGATTGGGTGTTTCCCTTTGAAATCACGACCAGTTGTCAAGATGCACTTCACGATCACGTCAATGGTCGAGATACGAGTGACTATCACGAAACCTTGAATTTCTTCGGTTAGTAAGCTGGTGGGGGGGGGGCGGATATGTTACAAAATTGCTTAGTTGGGAGTGCTTAATTACTGGAAATGGGTGGTGAAATTTTCAAAACTCTGCAATCGGGGGTTCCCTACTATTCGGTGCCAAGCAGTAGTCCTACCTTCTGATTTCATTGACTTTACACGAAGGGCATATGTCTCTGTAGAATAGAAAATTTCTAATAGTTGCCCGAAAGATGCCAAAACTTTTGAAAAAGTTTCTCCTTTTTATGAAAGCTACCGAAAAGTTGCTCAATTGCTTCAAAGTCTGTTTTAAGTCTGATTTCTCATGCATCCATTTAGAGTCGATATATTTGCCTTTTTAACTTTACCCTCGCGTTTCTTATAGACATTTTTCATAAAAAAACGTGTAACTTAATAGTGGTACTTCTTACATTTTTCTTTAATGTTAGCGATTCTGAACATTAATAGTCTTATGTACCTTATACTAAACAAAGTGTCTCCAGAGATTTTCCCACTATCGATTTTCCCCATGCTTTTGGCCGGCTTCCGCCTCAAACCGCGAAACATTGGCTGCTAACGGTTTGAGTCAGCCATCTTGCAAGGCGCCTTCTGGCAGCGTGTTTAGAAGGTCATAATTCAAAGAAAGAGGAGATATTACATAATGGCTAAGACTATGTTTTTGTCTCAGGCAGCATCAATGATGCTCTTTGTAGGTGAGCCAGAACTTTCATCATATTTTGTTCGAAAACTCCATGCGAACAAGATCATTGAGGAAATCGACCGTGGATTAGGCCCAGTAAATTCAACGCCACGTGGAGCGCATCGTAGCAAACCAAGCGAGAATAGCACTCCACAGAAGAAAGGAAATAGTACAGATGCTACAAGTATTTTTCCAGGATATTTTTGCCAGATATGTGGAAGGCTAGAAAATCCAGTATTGGTTAAATTTAGAGTTCACCCAAGGATTCGTAGAAGGAAACAGAAAAAAGGCATGAGTAGTTCTAGAAATGACGAAAAGCATCATAAATGCAGGAACGAGAGAAATGCAAGGAAAAACCCATATGTATCATGTAAATGCTCTTTTTGTGGTCATACGAAGAAACTAGTATGCTATCCTGATAGTGGTCTAGAAGATAAGAAAGTAGATTCTAGAAGTGGAAATATCTTTCATTCAGGAAACTTAAAAAGTGAAAATTGTAAAAAGAATACCAGAAAAAGGAGCATGGAAGATATTGCAGTTACACCAAAAAGTACTTTGAGTGCCCATTCAAGGTCCTCTTGTTCTCGTAAGAAAAGCAAGTCAAAAAATAGCCCATTGGCAAAACTATTATTAGCAAATAAGAAAGAAGCTGCACCATCTCCAAATCTATCATCATTCTTGCTTAACGCATAAATAACACAGGCAGGCCTCATACAGATATGCTACTGTTCTAGTAATTTCTAGTTCATACTTTTGCTTAATAAGGTATGGCCTGGCAACAGCAAGTTATTGAACAATATGATTGTACCTGTGTTTGTGTTGTGTTGTATGTTGTGCATGTTTTGTTGTATGTTTTGTGCATTTATGGGTGTGTGGGTTGTGTGTTATAGGGTGCTAGAAGATTTTTATGTACAGAACAAAAGATGCATCAAAAGTATTGCCTTTTCCTTCTTTGAAGATGCTGTTTTTATACTTGTGCTATTTTTCTTGTTAATCCTATGGGGACTTATTTTGACATGATTCCATTAAATGAAGGTTCATGATCATAGTGAACTTCTGAGCTCATTGTTAATTTTTTGTTGATCATGAGAGAATGAAGTGGGTGACTTAGTCTGTGCTTACTGAGAATAAAGCATGAAGGCCAATCAGCAATCCTTACCCTGACCATGTTTACCAAAATTGAATGTAGACAATCTTGATTCACTGTTGGGGGTTCCCATTCAGATGCCTGGGTAATGAAGTCAATCCCATTTTTCACACTCATTATTGCACTATTATAAAGGTTTGCTTTTTGTTGTAGAAACCTCAAGTCATGCTAATAGACAATAATCCAAACAATCATATTGCTACAAAAACAGTTAATATCTTGAAGTTTACCAAAAAGTACAAGAACAGTGCAAAATTTGCCAAATATTTGCACCCTCAATACACCTGGTACACCTGTCTACTTACCAGTTTGGAAATTGGGTGGTATTGAAGCCTTAACTTTTTTATCTCATCAACACAACTGAAGCTCTTTCAAGTTCTTACTTTAGACTTTTGGTTTGTGATTCATTAAAGGCCCCAACAGCAAAGTGCATTCAAACTTTACCTCAAGGGAGTGTGTTGCAAAAATGTGACCAACTGTGACTAAATTGGATACTGAATTCCTTGCATCATGAGCAACTTTCATGAAGCTTTGTATATATTAGGAGTTTCACATGCTCATTCTCCCAGTTAGCACATCCCTAGGGTACAATCAGGGGCTGATCAAGAACTGGACTTTAGGGGGCACCAGGTTCATTTTATTATTGTAATTTTCATGTGAGAAGTGTCTTAACACTTTTTTGCCATGATAAATGTTGCCACTTTGAGGCCATGGCCTCCCAGCTTCCCTTGGGTTAACCCTGGGCTCCAATAGCCAATCAAATGTTCCTACAAGCACTTAATCAAGAGCCACAAAGTACTTTACCTTAGTAGTCTGTAATATGCAACAAGGGTGGATCCAGGGGTATGTCCTATTGCTAAAAATAGTGTTAAGAAACTTCTCTCATGAAAGAGACAATAAAATCAATCAAATGGCCCCCAAAAGTCCAGCTCTGGATCTGCCCTTGTTTCTACTGAAAGCAAGTGTTTTACCAATCAAGGAGGATTAGAAATGCAATGAATATTTCATTTACTTCTGCTCACAATTTGTGAAAGCTTTTGATCGGCTTATTGAAAAGCTTTTACAATGTGAGCTGAAGTATACCAGTAACTCATTGCATTTCTAATCCTCCTTGATTGGTACAATGCCTGTACTTATTTTTGTACTCTTTGCATTGCAAGATATATCCAATAAGCAAAGATATTTCTGGATTTAAAGCTCTACTTCAACTCTTGAATGTTGAAAAGGTATTGAACATACTCCTTTCATTTCTTTATTTTATTCAACTCGAAATATACGCAGGGGTAGGGTAGGCATGCTTACTTACTGGAATAACAAATTGAAACTGAAGTTTTATATTGAAAAGTGACAAGGCTTTGAATTCTTCTCGTGCTAACAAGCAAATGATATGTCATGCCCATATGTTAGGGGCCATTCAACTATTACATCACGCAAATGGGATGGGGGTCTTTCGATTTTTGTGACAAAGTGTGACTAGAGGTGGATGGGTTGTTTTTAGAGTGTGATGTCACATTATTTAAAAAACTTGATATTTGGCACATTTGGCTTCATAATAGCAAGTCTGGCCCTTTTAAGAACAAATTTGGCTTTACGTCTAAAAATAATCTGGCAATCCTATTTTGATGCCATTTTTGAGGCTAAAATTGACATAATAAACACATTACAAAAGCAGAAAAATATGCCAAAAATAGTGTGACGTAATATTTGAATGTCCCCTTATTTGAAACATATGCATCGTTCTCCAGAAATGCATTTTGCCAAAGTGCACCAACTTCAACTTTTTCGTGAATTGTTTTTATTTCCCCATCAGTTTTGAGATGTGTTCTTATACACTTGTTCTTATATCGGAAAAAAGTGTGAGTGGATTGTCTGTAGGATCTGTTGCTTTTTTGAAAATTTTATCTTCATAGTTCCATTTTGAAGCCTAGCACATGTTTTTCTTGACTGTGGTATTGGGAACGTACAAATTAACAAATAAGTTTGTTTTACAAAATAGCATAGCTTTCTTGAACTAACACTCAGGAATCTTTTGCAGCCATGAAGCCAGGCACTGGCATGGAGGACAGTGCCACTATCTCAACGATTTTGCTCGCCCATAACTTTGAATCATGATCATCCAGTATCTTGTTATGTCTTTGTTATGTCAAAGAACTTAGATCTAACGCATAACCGGAGGACGTGCTCTGGGGGAGGGGCAAAACCTGCCTGTACAAGCACTTTGGAGGCGCAAAAGCCTTATTTTACTATATAAGTTTCCAGGTTAATGATTCTGTTAGGGGGGACAAAACCATGCAAAAGTTTTCATTTGGGGGCATTATCCCCTGCAGGTAAGTGCCTGACATACAGTAGATTGAAGCTATCTAGTGCTAATCAAATGTCTGTAAAAGGCGTTCTCCGGCATTATAGGGAATGCTACCGACAGTGTAACCAAATCTCAACTTGTAAATATGCCAAAATTATACAGAAATAATTCCAGATTTATCAATTATGATAAATTTCAATTCGAGGTTCCACTTTTTGAAATAGAGGTTCGAGCATGTGCAGAATAGCAGACTCAGACCAGGAGCAGGGTTGCCAGATCGGCATTTTAAACGCCAAATTTCACAATTTTGGCATTTTGTAGAGCAGTTGAGAATTTCAAAATTGAATTTAACAGATTTTTTATTTGGCATAATTTTGACATTTTTCTGAGCATGGTTTCACGAAGTACCAATTGCTATCTTTTCTGAATTTCTGAAAAATATACATCCAAACAAAAATGCATGCATGGTTTATCAAAGAGTGCTGAAGGCATTGCACTATAGTGATTTCAACTTATTAATTAACGTCACTGCGCTATATGGTCATCCTAGGGGTGAAAATATCAAATGCTCCTAAGCCTCATTGCCAATATGGAGGATTTTGGATCTGGCATATTTTACTTTAATTTGACTTAAAATTTTCACCATTTGGCATATCTTGACTTTTTAAGTCTGGCAACTCTGCTCTGGATATCTCATTTTGAAAATCATGGTTCATCACTTTGATGATAGTGGTACTCATGGATAATGTTAGTCTGCTTTATGAATCATACTCAAGCTGATTAAAACCTTCTATGGTTGCAACACACAATTATGCGAAGTGGCCAAACACTTTTTAGCGAGAACAATACCTTTGATGAAATAATCATGGAAGTATACCAGAACAATGCCAGATTTCAGATTATGCCATTTTTTATGCTAAGTGGTGATTTTCGGTCAAGATCATTATAAAAGCATAACATTATGCTAGGTCTGGTCCATTAGCTATCATGAAAATTTCACTGGAAGCAAGGCCCAGATCCCTTTGCTGCTTTTATGGTACTATAAAAGACATTGATTCTTTAATATTCTTATTCGTATTGTAATAAAGTTGTATGTTGAGATTTAAAAATATGTTATGATATGTTAAATGAATAAGCACGTTACCAAAGATATTGTAATTAACTAAGTTTATGCTGAAAAAAGGTGTTTTGAGTTTGATAACATTATAGCGAACGTAGAAGGCGTCATGATCATAACATTTCTGATCGGAGCCTCCAAGCTCCTTCCTTTTCTTGCAGGTCCAATAAGCACCCTCTTTACATTGAGTTGTGGCTGCAACACCCATCCGCTTAGTTCCTCCCCCCCCCATCCTTTGACAGTTGGCTCCGTAACTGCTCATTCGTGTTTTTCACCGTAGCATGCTACGGTTAGCAGTCTTTAAAAGCTTTGTCCTTTAGTTTCTTATAACAAATTTCATAGACATCACGTTTGCTACCGTGGGAAGAATGTTCTTATTTATGTTTGGTTGTTAATTTCATCACCGAAATAGTCACACTCCTTCAGGAAATCAGCATTCAGAATCAGCAAAGTGAAATACAAAAAAACCTTTGTGCAAGGTTTGAATGGTTTTAAAGGTTTTAATTGGTTGCATATTTGCTGGGCCAAGAGCAGATCCCATTTTTGTGTGCCATCAAATAATTAAGGATGCAATTCATGTAAGGATATCAAGGTCACCCTTGCATAGACTTCATACGCTCTTCTTTGAATAAAAATATCTAAATTTTGCCGAGCCTCAATATTCTTAACCTTTTCTCTGATTTTGAGCCCAAAACTATTTCTAAATTATTCTTAAATACCAAAAATGTAACTTTGCCTAAAAATTTAAGGAATTCACTCCGGTCGTACACCACACAAAACGCACTGGCTGCTGGAAATGTTTATTTCTATAGATATCTGGAAAACTTCAGCTTCTTCAGAAATTAAACGTTTGTCTTTTAAGAAAACCATTATTTTTGCTTGAACTTCAATTTTCTTAACTTTTCCCGAAACTGAACCTGAAATTTTCTCAAAACTAAATAAGTGCTAAATACACTCACTATTTTTATACGAATACCTAATATTTTGCCGAGCCTCAATATTCTCAAGTTTTTCTCATTTTGAGCTTAGACTTATTCTTAAGTTATAAGTGCCAAATGTGTGACTTCGCCTAAAACTTTAAGGACTATATTCCAATCTTTATTGATGCTTTATTACATCGTAAAACTAAGCAAGAGCGGAACAGAAGAATGTTTTGTTTCGATAATTCAAAAGTAAATCTGAAATCAATTTTATAACTAAAATACCAAAAAGCTTTCGTCTTGACCAAGCTTGAGCCTTGCATTATTCTTCAATTATTCTTAAATTTCAGCGATTTTGAGCATCAATATTCTTATAAACTTTATTCTTATAAAACAGAGTGTAGAGTAATACTGCATCGATAATTTAAAAGCTAGTTTGGAGAAGTACTACAGTTAGAATAGACAAAAATTCTACGCTTTCAACTGAGCCTTACTGAATCTTGGGCTTGTTTTGAATCTTGGGTCTTGTCTCATTCTTAAATTATTCCAGCACATTTGAGTCTCAATATTCCTACAAGCTTTATTCTTCTAAAAAAGAACGTGTTTGGAGGCAGAACGATGGCCAATGTATGCATGTATTTATTAGAACAACCTAAGGAGTTTGTTGTGCACAGACTCATACGGTGTATTTAACAAATTTTTTTCACAACAATCGTAAGATATGGCATCGACACGAGGCTCTTCGTATTCATTGTTTTTGATTATCACAGAGCCCTGCACCTGGACAGATGAAGGAAATTTTTCCAAGAACTCTAATTTATTCCTTAGAGAATGTTACGGTCTCACAGAGTTTATTTTATATCTTCACCAAAGAGTTAAGTACCTTTTAGCTAAAGAAGGGCAATATGATCTAGATGATAAGGAGAAAACTCTCAATTTGGATTCCAATTGTTTGTTACCTAAAAGACGAGTATCAATTGAATTTACAGCAATTGCTCTTTTTCCTTAGCGAGCCATTGCTCTTATCTGCTATGCTTTCCACCCTTTGCCTAGCTTCTCGAGGCACATGTTTTTGCACAAACATGACAGGGTATCTTATCGACTTTAACAGAAGTAGATAGCAGCTGGCTATAGCCCTTACGTCATGGCAGCAACGTTTTGATTCCTTGTCTGAATTCCTGTATCGGTCAATAAAAGCAAAACTGCACAGCTATGACATTAGCGCATCAGCTGATGAAAATTTTTTTGAACAGATGTAAATATCAAGGACTGGTATTCATATTCTAGATTGTCACATTCACGTATTTACATACCTCAATGTCTACATTCTTGCAGATGCTGCAGTATAAATGAAACCAATGATGGCATTGTGAGCCACTTCACTCGTGGGGATCCAGAAGACAGATGTACACAGAACGAAGGGCATTAAGTGAGTCACAATCCTACTTCTCTTCTCATTTTATAAGTACGTTTTTATAAGGATACCTAACTTTTCGTTGAGCCTCAATATTCTTAAATTTGTTCGGTTTTCAGCCTTAGATTATTCTTAAATTATCTGAATATCAAAGGATTATAATCAAATTTTTCATGATCTCTTTCTTCATCATAAAGCAAAATAAAAATGGAGCAGAATAACAAATATTGTATCGATAGTGAAAAAGTTAATCTACAAACAGTACTATAGCTACATAAAATTCTAAATACACAAAAATTCTAAATCTTGATGAAATTTGAGCCTTGCATTGTTTTTAAATTATTCTTAAATTTCAGCAATTCTGAGTCTCAATATTCTTATAAAATTCATTCTTTTAAAAAAGTGTGTGAATAAGGATATTAAGTCTCGGAATAGCTGAGATTTAAGAATAATTTAAGAATAATACAAGACTCAAGTTTAATCGAGACTTGGAATTTTATTGCATTCGAGCTGTAAAACTGCTTTTAGATTAACTTTTGCACAATCAATACATTATATGTAATTATGTTCCTCTTTTGATTTGCTTTATGATGAACTAAGACGTCAATAAAGAGTTGGATATACTCATTTCGTTTCCAGATCAAGTTACCCCTTTGACACTTTAGAATAATTTTAGGCGCAAAACCAAGACAACTTAAGAATATTGAGGCTCGACAAAAACTCATAAAGAGGTATGCATGCGTTCAAAGTTCAAAGCTCAGCCTGCCTATGTTTCTTAATCTTTGCCTAATTTCAACCTTATGTTTCTTACAAAAAACGTGTATTAGGTTACAGTGCATCCTGAGTGGCATCTTTCATCTTTTGAATGTGCATTTAAGAACACGCTTTTTTTATAAGAAAGTGGTTTATAAGAAAGTAGTACTCAGCTGCTCAAAAAGTTAAGAAAGTGCAGTACTGGATGTTTGAGAGCTAAGAAAGTTTTCAAGTGTACATATGTATTTGAATGTCGATTTATCGGTGTAAAGAATGTTCTTTATGCTATGCTGGCTGCCCTCCAACAGTTTTACTTCGGTTATTTACTAAAACTTATCATCATTTCACCGGAGTGATGGCCCAGTGGTAGAGTGTCTGCCTTACAACCGGTAGGTCGTAGGTTCGAGCCCTGGCCGAGTCATAGCAAAGACTTTAAAAATGGCATTCACTGCCTTCTCGTCTGGCGCTTGACATATGAGAATTGAATGGGAAAGTTAAATTCGCGGAGCTACCAGTGGACCAGCCCCCACCCGCTGCAGCCTTCACTCACTGCATTCGCAGACGCGTGGCCTAGAGCTATAGAAACGGAGATAGGCGCCACCCTATGCGGCACTGGGCGCGGAAAGGACTTCGACTTTTTTTGTTTTTTGATCATCATTTCAGGTGTACATGGTAGTTTTCGCTTTCTACTAATGTGATTGCGCAAAACATAGGAAGTCAAAAATTTTTGCTAATAAAATCTTAAAAGAGTTTTGATACGGGAATTGTGAAAAAGTAAAGAAAGTTTCAGTACTGGGCCGAAAAGGAATTTCTTGTAAAATAAAAAGCGTGTATTAAGCATCTTTTTGTTTTAGGAATACAAAATGAGGAACTTGTTTGTGTTCGGGGCCTTGCTGACAATCTGTTTTATGTTGCTGTACACACCACTATCATATGCTGAAAGTTCTGAGTATCAGAAGGAGCTCCGCACAGAGCATAACGGCCGCAAGATTTCTCAAGAACAACGTAAAGAAGATATAGAGGAAGATTATGACAGAGAGGCTCCAGAGGAAGACGATAGGGAGGACGATAAGAGAGCAATGCAAGACCCCGCGAATGCCGAAGATGATGAAATTCTTAGGGAAATGAGAATCCCACACAAGGATCCCTATAGTTTTAGACGCAGACGCAGGCAATGGTTCAGTGCAAGAAGACGCTATTATGTGTATCGTTACCGCCGCAGGAGCTATTTGCGCATCTATGGTTGACCATGACTGACAACATTACGACTGAAGGTTCAAAGTAACATTTAAATAGTCTCTGAAGGTGCATAGCACTCATCAGATTTGACTGGCTGATCTAGATTTTGAAGGAAGCTTGATTTGTCTTATTTTCTCTGCGTCCTGCACTGAAACTCGTTTAGTCACTTAATTTGAGTTGCTTTTTCAATTCAATTCATTATAATTTGAAAGTTCAGTCCAAGTTACAATAGGAACAACACAATATTACAGTACTTATTCAATTATCCGGCCTTCTCGGGACACGAAATTTCAAGGTGCTTGCGGATAATTCGAAATTCCGGAAAATCGAAAATATACGAATAACAGCAGAAACCAGAATAAATAAACAAGATTAGTTTTGTGAAAGTTTATTTGAAAAGCACACATTACAAACTAACATAATAAATACTCTTAAAATATAAATGAATGAAAAAAGGAAGAAAAACGCACCCAAACTATTATAAAAAGTGCCAAAAATTTTTCATAAAGGTTTCTCACATTTCTCTTTTCGCATTCTTTATGGACCGGATAATCGAAGTCCGGATAAAAGAGGATCGGATAATTGAATAAGTACTGTAGAACAAAATTTTCAAACTTGCACGCGTTGGAGGTTCCTAGAGAGGAACTCTCCCACTAGTTCGAAAACTAACGCGAGGAGAGCACCACAGGTAGTACAGAGGTTTGTGCATAACTGACGTAAATTTCAAAACTTTCGAAGTCCATTCGGTAAATGGAGCAACGGCATGGAAGGAATTCCCAGAGATACTGAAAAGCTCTACCTCTGGATTTTTATTTAAAACTAATGTCAAACAATCCATTCAAAACTTTATGTAAATCTGAATTATTCCGAACACGGTAGTTTTACTTATATACTAAAGATAGCCAAATTTTCATGCTCATACCGGCAAAGATAATGCGATTGAAAATACTTGAATTGCCAAATAAACAACTGTAATTTGATTCTAAGAGCAAACTAACTAAAATATTCAAATTCTAACGTCATTGAAAATAATTTTTGATATATTTTGCAATTTGGGTTAAATTACTTCCATGACAAGCTACATTTTCTAAGCGCTCTGAATCTTGCAAGAAAGGAAACGCAGGGTCACGCCATGTGATTAAAGTTAGCTTCTATTTTGCCAAAGGTTCGCACAGGGGACCCCACCTATTTAGGGCCTGTTCATATGAGCCCGCTTGGTGGGCCAGCTCACTTAGCGGGACAAATTTCATGTTCTGTTCATATGAGTCCGGCTACTAGGATAGAAGCTGTCGCATGAGAAATTGAGCATTATTCGAATGTCAGGTAACACCTTACGAACAGCTGTCAAGACTTTCTTAACCCGCTTACCGAGATCCCCGGCTGTGCTCAAGCGAGATCTCACACAGCGGGCTAGCCCACTTTCTCATATTAACAGAAAACGCGCTGCGTATGGTAGTTGAGGGTTAGGCAAGATCTCGCAAAGTGAGCTGAATCAGCTAGCGGGCTCATATGAACAGGCCCTTAGAAGAAGCATGCTCTATAACACACTCCCAGGAAATGATAAACCTGCCAAAGGAAGTTCAACAACAGAATCAACAATGGGACGGGATCCCTATGCCAATCCTTATTTTGTACCAGGGTTGCCAGATTGGCATTTTAGATGCCAAATTTTACAATTTTGGCATTTTCTAGAGTAGTTTATAAGTTAAAAATTGCATTTGGCAGGTGTTTTAATTTGGCATTATTTTGGCATTTTCTGATAATGGATTCAAGGAGTGCCATTTTTTATCTTTTAAAGAGTTTCTGAATAATATAGATCATAGATCTAAACAAAAATGCATGCATGGTTTATCAAAGAGTGCTGAAGGCATTGCACTATAGTGATTTTAATTTATTAATTAACGTCACTGCGTTATATGGTCATTCTAGGGGTGGAAATATAAAATGCTCTGCAGCTTTATTGTCACTGTGGAGGAATTTTGGATTTGGCATATTTTAATTCAATTTGTCATAAAATTTTCACTATTTGGCATATTTTGACTTTCTAAGTCTGGCAACCCTGTTTTGTACATAAACATTGCAAATAGGAAGATCAGTTGGCTTGTATTAGTTTTTTCAACTATTTCTTTACAGCCAACTCTAATTATTAAACGCATATTGTTCTACTATTGATTCCTTTCACCTATAAAGAACGATTGAGTAAGAAAATGACATATCATTACAAGAAATAGGATTCTGATGCAAGAAAACAGTTGGCTGAAAACGATACTTTTCGAATTTGGTGAACGTTGTTTCTAGTCATACTACACTACAATTTGCTTAGCTGAAAATTGAAAGCGCAACTGGGTACTTTATCTGGAAATAACTAGCAATTGTTACGAAGCAAACGACGGTACTTAGCAACAAGTACTATGAAGGAAAGAATGCATACGGGGAAGTCTTAGGGCTATGCTCAAGAAATTGTTCAGTGTGAGCCAAATAAAACTAATATTCAGTGAAAAGTAACAGGAGTGCTTGAATGCGATGATATTGAAAAAGAGCTTATCAAAGAGCCTACAAATATTTCAAGCCTTCTTCCGTTAGCCACATCTATACATATAATAACTTTCCTCCCTATGAATCATTTAATTGTTTGCCTCCATTTTCCTATGCCTCTTCATATCATTTGCAAGCATTAGAAATTTTCTAAAGTTAGAATTTTCACAAGAGTATACGTCTTTTTCTTTAAGAGAGTGGTTTATAAGAAAGTAGTACTCAGCTGCTCCAAAAGTTATGAACGTTCAGTGCTGAATTTTTGAGACGTAGGGAAGTTTTTTAGTGCTTATGTGCTTAAAATTCGATTTATCTGAGTACAAAATGTCATGTATGTGATGTTGGCTACCCTCTAACAGTTCACCTTCTGTTATTTATTAAGATTTATCATCATTTCAAGTGTGCACGGAGCTTTTTCATTTCCCATTAATTTGCATGCGCAAAACAATGGAAATAAAACGTATTTGCTAAGAAAGTTTTGATACTGGAATCGTGAAAAAGTTAATATACTAGAAAGCCAAAAAACTTTCTTATAAAGAAAAACGTGTAATAGAACTTCCTCAAAACTGGTATAAACATGCAAAACCTTCCTCTGGGTTACAGCTGTGGAGCCATGACTTTTTCTGGACTCTGCAAAGAGTTTTTCTTAAAAGTGAATTACAATCATATTGCAAAGTTTCAATAGAAGAGCCACGATGAAAAACATAACTGAGAGTTCTTTTCTTTCTACATAATGCGATACTTCCATAGTTCAAGATGGCATACCAATTTTAAAGACATAACCATTGAATTTAAGACATAACCGTCGGTCTATCGACTCAAGACAACTGCTCATAACCAAAATACTTTACCTAGAAACTACCGGACGTTTCGAGACAACATGTCTCATCATCATCTTCAAGGTAAAGTCTTTTTGTTATGTCTTCAACGGTTATGTATTAAGTCGATAAATAAACGGTTATGTCTTAAATTCAATGGTTATGTCTTTAAAATTAGTATGCCATCTTGAACTCTGGAAATGTCGCATTAAATAGAAAGAAAATAACTCTCAGTTCTGTTTTTCGTCGTGGCTCTTCTATTGAAGTTTGTAATCCAGCTGCGTTTTCCAAGAACCGTTTCAATTGCAAAGTTTCTAGCTAGTGGTCTTCTCGTCTTATAGATTTTGAAGCGTTTTTCCACCAATCGTGTAATTCAAATTGGTCCAGTGCTTTGTAAAAGTACTTCCACCACAATGTAACCATATCTGTTGGCTTGTCTAAAGGTCCTTCAAAACCCTCCGCTGCTGATCGAGGTGGCGGGTGCATCACACGCCAGGCCTTCGGTGTTAAGCAGCACGCAAAATGATAGACTTTCATTGGGTGGTATATCTCTCGACGAACATTATAAGCGTATGGCAAAGGCATCCATCGTCCTGCGTCTGCATAGTAATGCCAGAGTAGCACCTGGTCGTTAGGGCATCCACGATCCGAAAGTGCGGACCACATGTCCATAATTTCATGGTGGTACTTATCAGAAGGTTTAAATACGAGTAATCCTGCGTTGAAGCAGGGGTCGAGAATGCCAGGTTTGCCGCAATAGGCTGCCGCAAAGTCAGAATCTAAATCAAATATTTCATCTATATTTGTTAATGGGATAATATCGGCATCAAAATAAACTAGTTTCTTATATTTTGTGTATAACCAGGCGTGGAAACGCATGTGTGTTCCGATAATGCCAGTGTTGCGCTCCTTGCGGCCTTTTTTTCTATCCATCCAGTTGCAATCCAAGGGCTCAACAACCTTCACCTCATACCCAACTTTTACCAACGCTGATTTTCCTGCATCTGAGACACCGCCGGACACAAGAGCTATCATCTTGGTTTCACAGGATAAGTGTTTGATCATATAAGCGTTAAGCACAGCTCCAATGACGAAGTCATCGTTGGTCATTGCAGTCAACCAAGACACTGGGCCCCTTGACGGTGGTTGGGACTTACAGCGTTCTTTATTGAATTGCATTTCAAATTGATGTAGGCGAAATTCTGTTTCAGATTGGAGCTTTGTCACATTAGAGTGCCTTTCTAAATCATTATATGTCATTTGTATTATAAGAATTGCATACGAGAGAAAATATTTCAGCACCAACGGGTTGAAATAGCAGAACAAAGCAGTCACAATAACAATTAATGCAATCCCTTTCACTACAGACATGGTGTGCCAAGAAGTGTGAAAATTACCAAAACAAAATGTGCCTTCACCAGTATGTCAACTGTAGTTTGGCATCCAACCAAACAAATGAATTTTAACCTAAAAAAGATAATATCTAGAACTATGAGGCATGTCAGTAGGCATTATACAGCACAGATGTGCAGCAGAGAATCTAACAATTTGCCCTACAGTAAAAGGTAAGTTATCTTTGTGGTATAAATTTCCTGTCACGTTAAAAATAGATGTAGTTTATGTTGAACAAAAAACAAAAATACCTCATCATGGCTGAAAATGTTGATATCTTAAAGCATTTGAATTTAGTTCAAGAATATACACGTGCTTCTACAACTAAGCGCAAACGTGCATTTATTTTCTTAAACAATAGACTAAGGTACATTTGGTAATCCCTACAATATGGACAAATATAAGTAAGCTTGTTTGAGCTAATACTTTGATTACAAATAAAACTATAAGGGGTTATTCAAACTATGAGTGAATTTGTGAAGTGAAGAGATACCTGCGCAGGGACGTAGGAAGAATTCAAAAAGTGGGGGAGGGTACGTATATTCTTGGGCGCACTCACGAGGAAAAAAGGGGGCACTATGTATGCTGAAAAGAGGCACTTTTATATTGTAAATTTGCAAAAAGGGGAGGGGGGCATCTGTTCCCTGTGCCTCCATTTCCTAAGTCTATGTACTTGAGAAGTAACGTGGTCAATCCAATTTATTTTGCTCTGACATCACGTTTCTATTGTTCACTTCGCAATTTGCTTGTAGTGTGATCTCAGCATTAGAAGTTTTATTATTGTAGATAAGAAACCAAATATATCATGGCCTTTTGCTTCTAAGAAGGATGTGACACCCCTGACGTTATCACTAGTAGGGGTCTCCAATCTATTGCCCACAGGCCATGTGGCCCACCAGATCTTTTCATCTAGCCCTAGGAACCTCTTTGTGTAAAGAAAAAAGATAATTAAAAATAATGTTCCAATTTTGATTGTTTTTGTGTAGACTTCAAATGTGTACTAGGCCCACCCCCCCCCAGTGTGGGAACTTTGTAAATTGCACACCAAAGTTAACATTTCATCAATTCATTTGTGCACAAAATTTGGAAAATTTGTGCACTTGACTATCTCATGTGCTCACCTAAGACAATTTTAAATTGTAATATTTCAATTGCAATTTCTACCAAGGTATGGAAGTAGTGGAGTAACTTTTACATAGTCATTGAGGGGTGTCAGAGCTTTTTACCCTGCAACACTGGAAATTGCCCTGTGAAAATTGCATATATTTTATGATGACAGATTTAAAAGAATACCATTGCAATAGTAGTAAACAGAAGACCCAACATAGTCTATATGCCAACTATAAAAAATCTCATTGATGCCAAGTTGTTGTTACCCTGGGTATATGGCACAGCAGCAGATGAATTCACTGATTTGCAAAAGTCTGTGACACCTCTCAGTATGACGGCAGGCAAGCCCACCATTGCATAACACAAAACAGGACTATGTGTGGAAGAGGAAGGAGAACAAGATGGGGGTCTGGGGGCATCATTGATCTCTGTGCTCAGAAGGAAAACTGATTCTTTAGCCCAGAGAAGAAAGACAAACAAGTTACATTGACCCTTCATTTTGCCTTCCTATTCCTGTAGTCCAATGCTAGAAATAAAATTACACACCAGAGCACCAAAGGAATGACAGTCTACTTATGCTGTGTGCGCTAAAGATCATATCTGGGAAGGCTCTTTGATATCACTATTCCCCTGCAAAGAGATTGAGCTGCTGTTTTATCCACTTGGGGGTGTCACACTTCCCACACCTCCCAGAGT
Organism: Cassiopea xamachana; assembly: GCA_900291935.2. NCBI lineage: Eukaryota > Metazoa > Cnidaria > Scyphozoa > Rhizostomeae > Cassiopeidae > Cassiopea > Cassiopea xamachana. The sequence goes on along the minus strand of OLMO02000009.1, from coordinate 19,028,632 downwards.
TGACACCCCTACATACAGGGCCATAACTGACTATTCTCCTACAACTTCACGAGACAAAAAAGGAATTGTCGAGGGCAGGCATCCATTCCACAGACAAGAGCACATTAAAATTATTTGAAGAATATATGGCTTTGGAAAACTGTTTTTCAGCTTAATGTCTCACTGCTATTTTTACTTAATGGGGTTGGGGTCAAAGCCCTTAGAAAATTTTTTGAGTCATGCTTTTTTATCTAAGAAAAAATACCTTTCTTCAATAGAGAGGGCACTATAATATAGGGCACTTCTGCTCTTTTGCAGAAGAAGACAGAGGCCTAGACCTAAAGACCCCAGTAGCTGTGCCTTGGCACTTATGGATTGTGTGATTACACGAGCATGTTCAGAAATTTAGAGCTTAAAAACTTTTAATATCTCAAAGATGAATGAGTGGCCATGACCAATAAAGCTGCATTTGAAGTCAAACATCAAAACAATCTTCTAAACTAAAAATGGCAGTCCTGCTTTTGTGTTTCCATGCCGGAGTAGAATTTTGAGAGCTCTGTACTTCTTGCCTTGGATCTCCCATTTCCAGATAATATTGGCATTGTTTGTTTGATTTTCAAATGATCTTTTAACTTTAGAAGGAAGTTCTTTTCGCTCTAAAGACTTGGGTAACAGTGAGGAACAAAGGAGTGAAATGTATACAAAATAAAGCTTTTTCATGTGCACATGTGATTTGAAGAGCTTGTGCGTGGAAGGGTTACTTTCTCCCTAGAAAGACAAAATGTACACCTAATGTTATAGTCTTATGTGTGCATCAGAAGAAATGTGTGCTGAAGATCTTTGGTGCACACTACAAACTTTCCAGTCTGGCCCCCACAGTTGCTGTTAAATAGCACATGCAGCCCATGGGCTGAAAAGATTGGAGAACCTTCATTTATAGCAACAATATTTCTGGTAATCTTTTTCATTATCATTTTTAGCAAATGCTTTGAGGAAAAGTAGTGACAAAGTCAAAATGAGATCATATGACTTCACCTTGAGTGCTATGACTAACTTGGGAAAATTCTCAAATATTCTCATCCTCACCAAATCTTAATTTTTAGAGAAGCTACCAAACTTCCCAATCAAAAAAACACAGTTCACAGAATAAAAATTTGCAAAATCTCCCAACTTTCCCATACTTCCATTAAATTCCCTGATTTTCCCTTGATTTGCATGACAGAAATAAATTCAAGACAATTTACTGAATCACCATGGATTACTAACAAAGAATGTAGCTACTATACCATAAAGCATATAGGTGTATAACTAAAACCAAGATGGTAGGAGTGAGTCCTAAATAATTTTCTAAACATGGACTTTTGTAGAAGCTTGAATATTGCATAGGCTTCATCTGCTAGAACTCCATGTGAGCTTGCACTTTCATCATTTATTCTTCAACTACATCATATAAATAAATAAATAAATATATATATATACATATAAATATATATACATATATAAATATATATATACATATACATATATATATATATATATATATATATA